>JANRMR010062876.1:0-14161 GCA_025434825.1 Bergia sp. 'catenularis' | reverse complement strand
CGCTTCCATTCCTGTACTGGGTTTACTCATAGTTGACAGAACTAACTTATAATTGCTGTGGTAGCGCTTCCATTCCTGTATTGGGTTTACTCATAGTTGACAGAAACAACTTATAATTGCTGTGGTAACGCTTCCATTCCTGTACTGGGTTTACTCATGGTTGACAGAACCAACTGGTTGTGAAGCTCAACAAACTTCAAAAGGAGTGTACAAAGATGCTTTGTTTCATGTTGAACAAACCGTGACCCTGCACATTGTTTTGTTTTACGTGTGAGCCCAAATATTTCTACTGGTTCGTTGTTCATATGCATTTCTATACCTTTTGTGTTTTGTGCAAGGTCAAGACCAGCAAACAAAAGAAATGGAGAACAAAAACATATAACAAAGAAACTGGCCGAGTTTCATAACCAGTTCATTCCATAGTGCGTTTTCACTCAATCCCAAGAGACTCAAAGGCGGCCATGTTAGTGTACCAAATTAAAGAATTAGTGATTAAAAATGTATTGTTAAAGTACTTTCACGTGACATCATGACCACCTATAACAATAAGTTGTAATCACCAATTTTTTAATTTGGTACACAAACATGGCCGCCTTTGGGTTTCTTGGGATTGAGTGAAAACGCTCTATAGTTTGCAATAACGATGGATTGACCGAACAATTATGATTGTTGATGTACTTGCTATGACAGTTACGGCTCAATAAATACACTGAAAGGTACCCTTAACGAGTTTGACAATTGCTCCTCTGGGCAGCACATTTATTTACCCCTAACATAACTTTTGTATGGGAGCAATTTTAGCCCTTTGTTAGAAAAATAATCAAGGCCTGATTAGCAAAGATGTCTTATACAAAGTTCAATCACTACGATATCGACAAATACAACGGAATAGTCAGTACAGTTACCTGTTCTTGTAATTGCTTAAGTTGGATCTCTTGTCTCATCAACAATTCGTACGGATCAGGACGCGGTGACTCTCCAGCAGGCAAGAAATCTTTGCCACACTGCATGTCTTCTGGGATTCCTTTCGGCCTGTCGAGTGAATCCACGTGTTGTTTTTCTGCATCCAAATGAGAACAGTCGTTATCAACTGCAGTCTGATTTTGTACTGTAAGTCTGTTTCCCCTTTCTTCGTAATCAATTTCCTGATTTTGCTTGTTATGTTGTTGTTGAGTTTGACTCGTTCGTAAGCTACTAGAATCGTCGTGAAGTAGATCAGTCTTGGGAAATGATACTCGTGGATCTGTAGCGCCTACAAGAGGTGGTTCCTGTTTTTCCTCTCCTTGTATTTTGTCTGTTTTCTGCATTGCTCTTCTTCGACTCACAACACAAACATCCCTATGTTGCTGTTCTGGGTTTCTACGAGACTCTGTATCCATATGACTTGTAATCGCTTTATTAACATCTTGTCGTTTTTCAAACACTCTGTTACAAGCGAGTGGTCCATATGGACAACTACCTGGTGGTGGGGAAATAACAATGTGATCTGTAGAAGTGAACCCACTATCGTTCTGACTTTCAGTCTGTTGTGGAACACTTCCATTTTCATAACGATGCTCATTTTCATTACCGATTCTTCCGGCGTTTCTATTTCCTTGACCCTTATTTGGATCACGACGTTCTTGCAAATGACTGGTTCGTTCAGATGAACTCTGATCTTTCGCACGTAAATCAGTGCTTCTACGCCAACCTCTTTGTTCTTGTATCTTGTCTTCATCCTTTAGCGAGATTGGTTTCAATCCACAACTTTTTCTAGGATGGCTCTCATCCCCTTGATCCACAACAAGCACTACACCACGTCCTTGTCCAACGGGGACTTGTTCATGTTGAGATATGCGCCTTTCCCGACTATCATGCTTCTGACTATCTTCACCACACCCTTTCTTTGGCATGTTTCTCTTAGTAGCATTCTGCCTTTGATTTACTAGTTTTTGTTGGTGGTCTGAGATGTGCCTGTTCGCTGTAACTGGCCTTTCACCATTTTGAATTGATTTCTGTCTTCCGTCAACCGGTCGTTTGTTCTCCTGACGTGCTACCGTTTTTTGTCTTGACTTTAAAGCGTCGTGTCTCCCAGGCTTACCAGAATTTTGCTTGTTACTGGGATTAAGAATGGGTTTGAGAGGCCCTCTGCTGTCGGCTAGCCGAGGGTCTGATAGCATCATCGCTTGTTTAGCACTGTTTCTTCCCTGTGGCTCCGGATAAGAATAACGCACAAGTGGATTGTCATTTTCCTTTCCAACAAGCAACCGTGGACTATCAGGACTCCGCTTGGAAGAGTTACTGTTCTTTTCATGCAAAACGACCATTCCTTGGTTCTCTGTAGGTCGATTTTGCGGAACACCTTCAAAGCTGAGGCACAGTGAAACCTCTGGTACTGTTGGTAACAGAAATGGAACCTGTAGGGGTTAAAACAAAATAAGGTGACTGCCAATAACTCAAACACCTAATAATTCAATTGTTTTGAGCTTTCCCTTGCAGGCTGGAATTACCATGCACGAACCAACAGTATCAGTAGTTCATTTCAAACTTTTTTGATCGGCAATTGTTGACCAATTTGCATTTTCCATTACCCGAATGGTAAAACAACACTAAAAAGCACTTTCAAAATACATATAACCGTGGCATTGTGGGATTAAAGTAGGGCAAAATAAAATGAACTGTACTGACAGTTGCAAAACGATGCAATGGGATTTTTTCGATTGAAATTCTAACTAAATTGTTCTACTGGTCAAATAAGCCAAGTGAAATTGAAACGAAACGAATTCGTATTTTCCTCAGTTGAAATAAAAATATTTGTTTTCAGTTATTGCTTAGCCTGTGACATCATGAACAAATAAAATAACAGCTTTAACTTCATATCGATGGTGGTTTCTGGGTAAATTTCCAACTACTTTCCCCCATGGTTTAGAATTAGAGTCAAGGTTGGGGTTTAGGGGAGGGGTAGGTGGGTCATTGCCGAGACACCTCAACTGATCCCATCTTCTCCATGACAGTTTAAAAAATAAGCACATACTACATCGTGTAACACTCCTTAAGTCATTTATCATGTTACCTGTGTGCCCTGAGGATGAGGCAAAGGCGAGGGTCTGGGGATAGGATCCTCATCAGTAACCTCCTTGTCCGCAGATGTACTCGCAGGCAGTTGTATAGGATTTTCCTTGGGTGACAACTTCGGAGTGCTGAAGACGAATTACAAGAAATGTATTACTATTAGTCTCTTTTTTTACCTGCTACAACGAAAACCGGATAGCAACGTTCAAAGAATCGCTTTTGCATTCAGTACATGGAACTCAACAGCTTGATATTTCAAAACACAGGACCAGCAATTTTTTGCATTCCCAAGGCCTAAGGCACGTGGTGTTGAAGGCTCTTAAAATAAGAGAAAAGAACTAGAAAGCCACAGAATTAGAAAGCCTCAACTATTTAGCTAGTTTAACAAATAGTGGTAATTGCATTCACGTTTTACAGTTTTATGCAGCAGCAGCTTGCATTTGTTCCATGGTTTTGCAATTCGAGTTAATTTTGGTATCCTCTTTATTAAAGTACCAAATTACACAACAAAATACATGTAACTGTATATACACACTTGTCAATATTCTAACATCTAAGTCCAGGGAGGGAAGCTGTCATGAAATCGTCGGGGAATCGTTACACCTTGTAGACTTCTGACGAATTAGAACCAGAACATACCAGCAGGGTCCAAGAAGCCCAGAACTGGCTTTTTTGCATATTTTAAAAGGTATAGGAAACGCAATTGCAACTACACTTGTATTTCGAATGTTAAAAAAGATATAATTGTTGCGTGCACAACGCTATCTTCAAATCTTAATTCTAGTATTGTGTACAGTGATGGAAGGCAAAAGAAAGTTTGGCCTTACAAATTCGTTCAAATACATGCTTTTTCTATTCTGCGAACAGTATCTTTATTCCCTCAGAATCGATCGAGAAAACAAAAATACAGCGGCGAAGCCACGAAAGTCGGTGAGAGACAGCGAGCAGCGACGATCGCGGGCGCGAAGAAGGGAGGAAAGAAAGAAAGACTGCTCGCAGCCTTCTGCAAGTAGATCAATTTTGGAGGAACACTAATTTATTAAATAAGGATGTTTCAAATTTGGAGTTCTGAAAGCTCCACAGTTGGGATTAATACTACATTCTTTTCTGAGCCAAGTGGCTCATAAGGCCCGCACTTGTAATGGGACTATTTCAAGTAAAACAGGACAGTTGGCATATGTATGTATACATGCGATGTATATACTCTAGTACATATACCTTTTGTTTTCTTCCATCCAACTGGTCAGTGCTTCGACAAAAAATGTTCTTGTCGGACCATCGGGAGCAGGAAGTAAGTCAAAACATATTGGTTCCAATGATCTTGAGCCTGACTGCTGCAAGATGAACAACGAAAATTACATAGAAGTTTGGAGTACTTCTGCAGCCAGAACAGAATTAAGATAAATTTATAAGAAGTTCAAAAATCATTTTAATAGCTATAAACTTTGATTACATAGTCAAATCAGCTAAAACCAAGAAAGAAATCAAACAATATCACATCTAACTTAAATGAACCAGACTTGAATTTAGCAACAAAGTTTACTGTACATAGTAAATTTAAAATACACGGAAAAGCACCTACAGAAGGCACTGTGACATTGATGATTCAGGCTGATTGATTTTACTATTTTGGAAAACAAATTTATCGCAACAGTATGAGCCGAACTTATTTTGATCTTGGAGCTAATTAATATTTGAAGAAACAGACAAATAACACGAGCTTTCAAGGAAATACTTAAAGAAAATAATTAGTTTTCAGGCGCGCAGCCAGGATTTTTCATGGGGTGATGCGTGTGAGCAGTGCCGGTGGAAACTTCTAAGGGGGGAGGGGTCCGTGGGTATGCTTCCCGGGTAAAATTTTAAGAAATCGGGTTGCCTTGGACTGCATTTCGTGTATTTTTATGGTGGAAAGAGAATATGAAGCGTTCAAAAGGAAAAAAAAGGCAGTTATTTTTATAAGTTCACATTTTTGACCAAATTTGTTCTTTTTAGGCAGACCTTTTCGGCCTGGGGGAGTGCGTACGCACCCTTTGCACCCCCTGCCTACGCATCTGGTTTTATAGCAGACCACAAGGTCTTGTACGTGCATCATCAAGGTTATGCGTGTGTATCATCAAGTTCCTGGACTTTGAATGAGCAATAACAAAAACACAAAGAATCTTGGTTGGGCGTAATGCTTTCAACACCACGTTAGTCATTGCATATTCGGGCAGCCTGTTTACAAGGCAAATTGCTATTTTGTATGACCATTCAATTATAGGTATTACTAAAACTATTACATTATAAAGTAACAAAAGGTATAAGACTGATACACAGATAATTACGTATATCAACAAGTGATGGTTTTCACTCAATCCCATGGCCAAGTGTTCAAATAACAAAAAACATGGCGGCCATGTTGGTGTACACAACAAAAGAAAGTAGTTACAACTCTGTTGTTATTGTAAACAAACATGGCGGGTGTGACGTCAAATGTAAATCAAGAATATTTTATAACTACAGTTAACCATAGTGCTTGTCAGGTTATTTCTTGTATGGTAAACTCTCTGAGTTGGAAACATACTGAAGATGTGTATGTTCAAATTGTTCAGATTATCGCCCAAAATTCAAAGAAGACCCAAAAGGATAAAGTAAAAAGTGAAGAGAGGTTGGCAAATTCATTGAAATACATGTACATCTGTTTAGTACTCACCATATCAAGATGGAGATTGTCATAACATGAATGAAGCTCAAACATGTCACCATCCGGATGTTCCTACAAGTTAAAATTTTAATTATAAAAGTTGTCAGCTTCACTACTTGGGAGAGCAAAAATTCCAATTCATCTACGAAGGAATACAAAAAACATTTTTAAAAAGGTTTTCTATCATTGTAAAGTGGCACTAAAATTGTTTTAGAACAAGCTCGCATACTTTTTTTTGTTAATTCTGGATTGTGAAATCGAACATAATTTGATGAAAAGTTAACCCCAATGTAGAATTCTCCGAAACCTAGGCCAATTGTTGTTCAAAAGTGAGTTAACTAGTGTTAACCAAGGGTCAAAAATTTAAACTAATGTTTTTAAAATAGGTTTACTTCCTTACAGAAGAAGAATTAGGAATCAAAATTTGGGTTTCATTGAATTTTCTAAGAAGTAAATTATAATTACGTTAATCTCACATGTAGAGAGAAACTTAATCAAAACTTTTGCCAAACCCTCGGTTAGGTTTAAACCACTTTGAACAACCGGGTCTTGGAGAAAAAGAACGATCTCTATTGTCCAGTCAATTAGGGTGTCTCAGTGATCAACCTTCGTTGGAGTGCATTCCCAGAAGTCGGGTCCAGTCTGCGCTGGGGAGTAGTGAAGAAGAAGAAATCCGTTTGTTGGAACAGTCACCCTGTTAACAAGATATTCCAAGATCAGGAAATGTGGCATGTTTAGGCTGATTACCCCACGTACACTGTACAACCAGACGTTTTCCTAACAATCGAGCCCTGAATTGAGAAATACCTGTAGACTACCTTGTACATAGAACTATAGCAAACAAAACCCAACCCAACTGTCGCCAAAGAAAGTTGCGTAAATTTAGTGATCTGATTAAGTAAACTGAAGAATGCAGCTGCAGAAGTACCGACCGAGGGCAAAAGGACAAGCAAATGCCATGAAGAAAGAAACTGTGTACTACTATATATTAACATACAACATAGTTAATAGAGCAAACTGGTTATGAAACTCGGCTAGTTTCTTTGTTATATGTTTTTGTATATAAATATAAATATTTCTTTTGTTTGCTGGCCTTGAACCTGCACAAAACACAAAAGGTATTGAAATGCGTATGAGCAACCAACCAGCAGAAATATTTGGGCTCACACGTAAAACAAAACAATGTGCAGGGTCACGGTTTGTTTAACATAAAACAAAGCAGCTTTGTACACTCCTTTTGAAGTTTGTTGAGCTTCAAAACCAGTTGGTTCTATCAACTATGGCATACAATAATAATTAAAAAAGACTCGAGTCACCTCACCGCATAAAGCACTATCACTACTAGTAACTACTAGATACATCTCAAAAGAAACAACAATTACCTTTCCTCAATAGCTCGGCTGTGAAGAAACGTCAAGCAACAAGCCCAGACATACGGATGGTGAATACTGAATACACCGCTCACCCATCTGCAGACATTCAAGAGTAATTTAACAGTATACAGGAGGTACATGTACGACTAAAGATCAGCCTTTACAAGTTTGATCATGACCAAAGTTCTATTTTTCATGGAAATCAATCACAATGTTCTTGTGGTAGGTGGAAATTGACAATTTCAAAACAGTAAGAAGAAAAGCAGAAAGCCTTTTAAAAGAGCACCGGATGTTTTTAACTAACTTACATTCCCATCAATGGCAAGGAGTACGCCTTGGGGTCTGACTCCAACAACAGTAATAGTTTTCTTGTGTGATCCATAGTCAAGTACCTGTGATAAAGCATTCAGAATAATAGAATTTTGGTTGAAGTTTAAGGCAGTTAAGAATAAGTTGATTGGTTGAGAACTTTATATAATACAGCATTTTTTACCAAATATGACCTGCTTACCTAGAAAACTGTGTGCCCTAACTGTAATACCTCCATACGTATGACCAGTCCCATAAACGTACGTTGTTATTAGTATTTCTATCTTTCATTCTAACTTTTTTCTATTCCGTTATGGCAAATGTGTATTTTTCAAGGTTGTACCTCGTTAACCACCAGGCCTGATATACCTGTAATTGCATGTTGGAGGATGTTGTGGAGGTACTGCTGCTTAGAACTCTTAAAGGGATCCTCGGCTGCTTCAACAATGATATAGAAAGTGGTTTGACACTGATTTAAAATATAGTTGTTGCCAAACGTTTCGGGTGCCAACTGCTGCCTTCTTCAGTAGTTATAAACTGAAAAAATAAAATGCACAACTGAACTGAAAGCGCACGGGTGCAGAACAGAGCTGTTGTTTCTTGCACAAAGGTTTGTATATATCCGGAATGTTAATGTGGTCATTCTCTGCATTTTCATCAGCGATTGAAAACCATGCCTCCATAAAAAGTCGTTGGTGTGAATTGGTTTCGTGTGCAACAATGGTATTGTTTTGGAAGTCCATAGTGTGCTGTGTGAGCATTTTTGGACATTTTGTCGTTGTTTTCACAGCCGTTTGGTGTTCAGCTCGTCTAGTGCCTAGAGATCTAGCAGTCTGGCCATAATAAGTAAAATTGCAGTCGCAGCAATTAATTTGGTAGACTACGTCTCTTTTTTGTTCTTCTCCACACTTGTCTTTAGGTCTGGGGAACATGTTGTTCAAGGTTCTGATTGGCTTGTATGCCGTTTCTACTCCTTCCCTCCTCAGAACTCTGGCAATTTTTTCCGATACTCCTTGGACATAGGGGATGGTGACTCGGGAGGTGGATAGATTACTGTCGGTCTGGTCGTTGGTTAGTGGGCTTGGCTTTTGTTTTAATTCTCTACATTTCTGGATGAACGAGGTCGGGTAGTTAATTTGTCTAAGGGTGTCAGTCACACGTCGGCATTCTGCTATCTTTGCCTCGAGGGATGAAGGGATCTTGTCCGCGCGGTCGAGTAGCGTGTTAACCACAGACCTCTTGTATTGCTGGGGATGGTGCGAATTATAGTCTAGGTACCTATCTGTGTGGGTGGGCTTGCAGTACACACTCACTTGGATCTGTTTGTCCGCTCGAGTTGTTAGCATGTCCAGGAAAGGAAGGCTGTTGTTTATCCTCTGTGTCTATGGTAAACTGGATGTGAGGACATATGGAACTCAGATGTTTATGGAATTCTTCTAGTTTGTCTCGTTTGATACATGCATGAACGTCGTCTACATACTGGTACCATCATCTGGGGTTATGGGCGCCAATGACATGGCCTTTTCTTCTAGTTCTTTCATGACGGAGTGGCCAGTACTGCGCTGACGAGTGACTCCATGGCACAGCCAAAAGCCTGGCGGTAATACTTCCCATTCGCTTTGAAGTAGCTGTTGTCGTTGAGTGTGAATTCTAACAGTTTCACAATTTTCTCTATGGATAGGCTCGTACGGTCTTGTAGGTTAAAGTCTTGTTGTAATCGGTGGCATACGGCGTTGAGCGCTTCATCTACTGGTACAGAAGTGAAAAGTGACACCACGTCGAAAGAAACCATAACGTCCTCCGGGCCTATACTTTGTTTGCGGATGTCTTCTGCAAATTCTGTTCTATTCTTGACCGTATATTTGTTGCTCAAGACTAAGAGCGGAGATAGGACTGAAACAAGATGTTTTGATAGGTTGTAGGTCGGGGATCCCATGATGCTAGTAATCGGGCGTAGAGGTACGCCTGGTTTGTGCACTTTCAGAACTCCGTAGAACGCAGCTGGAATTGCGTCCGTGTTGCATAGTTTGTTGTACAGATTTGGCTGTAGCTGTGGTCTTACTTCTGTTGTGTCTGCTGTGGCCTCTGATGGGTATGTTCAATTAGCACTTTCGGCGCAACTTGTTGAAACAGCCGAGGATCCCTTCCTAAGTTTTTATCTCCTGTTGTAATTGTTTTGCACGCATGTGGCGATTTTAATTAAATATAGAAAAATGAAAAGTCAAATATATACTGACCCGACTGCAGTCACACAGTCTTAGGATTTTTGGGGGTAAGTTTCTACTGCTGAAATATATTGATATATATACAGGTGCTCCCCGCAGGGCTTTTCAGCTACCTGTTCACAACAAGTGTTTGGTTCAGTGGTTGAGGGACTTAGCCAGACCGCTATGAATGGTTCACAATGTTTTTGTCTGAGACATTAAGTTGTGCCCTCAGTCAACAGACCGCAACACCAGGATTACCCTCCTCTTTTCGAGAAGTGTGTGGGTTCTCTTAAGTCCCCTGATAGAACGTCGAGAGACTAGGCTAATAGCTTAACGTCCCTGGAATTTGAAAGAATATCACATGTTTTTAGAATCAATTTGAAAGAATATCATATGTTTTTAGCACCGAAGAAATGCAGAGTGCTTCATATTCATTAAAGCTGGGTGACGTTTCTGAAAAAAATGATTCCATCTTTGGCCTCCAGTGAGTTTTAAATAAGCCCCCCCCCTTCTAATAAGCTCCCTCTCTAATAAGCCCCCCTCTGGGAGGCCTGAAAATTAATAAGCCCCCCCTCCCCCGGGGCTTATTAGAGCTTTTACAGTACTTACACCTGGTGCCTGATAAATGTCTGTTCCCTGATCTCTACAAGTCAAGTACAGTATATGTGGTCCTGTGCATTTGAAGTGCTTCTGAATTTTCTACTGCAACAATATAGTCAAGCTGTTATCACCATTTTCATATGGATTTTGAGTCTATTGTAATATGTGAGATAGGGGTTGCATGCCGAGCCAAGACAAGGTACAAACTTGCTTTATTGCTTAACAGGCTGAACTCAATTACTACCCACAAGTCAGCAGTTTAATGTTGCATGTCAGAATACACTGAATGCATGTTGCTCAAGTGTGAGTCACAGACTCGATCATTCCATTACACTGTTATTACAGTAGACTTGGGTTTGAAAATAATCTGTTTGAAATAGAAAATTACAAGTAAGTTAGATGGAAGAAAAATTAGAGAATGAGCCTACTGTCATGTGAGAGATAAAAGTTCACAGTTGTTGACCCAGTTTGAAAGAATGGATTATTTCTCAAGAACATTTTTCTTTGCATACACTGTACCTTGGTATTGTTGTTTGACCAATTTTTTTAAAGCAAAGCATTTCTTGAAGGAAGCTGTGGAACCTTAAATTATTTTTCTTGAGTAGAATGTTTTTTTGGCTTTCACAGGTTGTACAGCTTAATTTTTTAAAAAAAATTCTTCCACTTCCCCCCTTCCCACATCATGAAATGGTCCATCCCTATTATAGGGATAAGTGACCTTGAAGGTACAGGGTTCAGCTTACACAATCATATTTATCTATTTAATGATTGTTTTCCTTCCTAATAATTATAATACATAGCCCCACAACCAACACTGGTTGTAATTTGTTTGTGTTTTCTGTAAATAAAGGTTTTATTGTAGGGAGAGATTATTACTTTTGCATTGTGATTGAAACATTGTGATTTATTCTGAAAGTACCAAAATTCTGTTCTACTACAGACTATTGTCAGAATTAAATTAGCCTGTTACAGATGGACAAAAATTGGAATATTTTTTTGCAAATATTAGAAACAGCATAAAATTCAGGGTTTGAAATAGTTGAAGCAATTTTAAAAACTTTTTATTTACATGTATGAGTAGGGTATCTAAAAGCTAGTGCCAGAAGGGAATTCAGATGGGTGACAACATTTAACTTTTTAAACACTTTGAGTGAAAGCAACAATTTAATCAATGGTTTAATCATTAACAACAAATGAGTACAAGTACCAACAACAATTTTTTTATATTAATTTGTAATTAAGACTTACATGATAGGAGAGAATTGTATGTTTCTTACAGGGATTATGAGTACAGGGTAGCTGAAATAACCAGTAATGGTTAATGGAGTCAGGTACCCTTAGTGACTATTCATTATTTGTATGGAATACTGGGTTGAACAAAAAAGTATACCTGGGTTTATTAGACAAAATGTGCACTTTTTATTTCCCCCAAAGCTCTCTTTATTTCCCGTTACAGTAATCACATAGATAATTTTCAATACACATTGTTTCAAATATATATTCTGTGTATATACAATGGAAAGTCTTGCAAGTGGTTGCACTTTATTGGAGTACAGAATCCACAACAAGCTACTGCAAGCTAAAATACCTGTATAATAGTTCATGGCAAGTCACTGCAGAGAGACAGTTTAAATTGTAATAAGCTGTGGTTTATGCAACTATTGTATTGTTGTTAAAATTTTCATGTATCTCGGATTTTGTTAGTAACTGATTCATCGTCAGTGTCACTGCCAAGGAATCCAGTTACTACAATGTATGGATATTGCTCACAAAGATTCAAAACAATTCAGGCTGGAATCACAGGTCTAATGTGCCTGCCCAAAAATCTGTGTGACCATCAAGAAAGTGGTCATACCAAGCATAACCGACTTGACCTACATTTACCAAAAATCAAATTTGGAATCAATGAATGAATGATTGAAGTCCTTTATTTAGCCAGGGTAAACTTCTCAGTTGTATAAAAACAACTGTTAGTTACCAATGGGTGTCCTGCACCAATGAAACTTTACATAGCAGAGTGTACATAGATAAGAGAAGTTAAAGATTACAAGATGTTAATAAACTTCATGCTATTAAATCTAAAATTTAAAGTTCAAATCATCATCTACTGTTATTATCATTACTACTGCTATTTAGGTAAAATTGCAATTGAAGCTATTAAAATTAAAAATAACCCCAATAGATCCATTGTAATAGGATTGTTTCCTGACTTCAGTCCAAATCCTGGGGATATTTAAAAATTGGTCTGTCTCGTTGTTTGCTTATTGATGTCTGTATTAAAAGTGAAAACTAATTATTTAAAAACTGAGGACATTTTCCATTTATATGTTTGCTCACATTGTTGACATGGTGATAATGCCTATCCTAAAGGGCCTTCCATTTTAATTTATAGAGTGCATCATCACTGGTGCCTCTCATTGCTACAATTAACCTAGCTGTTATTCTAGCATTTAAAAACCATGCAGGATATATTTATAACAGAACAATAATCTAAAATTACTGCCAAAGAAGCAGTCAGTTAGAACTACTTACAAAATTGGCAACTGTTTTTAATAACAGCCCTGCGCATGTTTTAATGTTCTACAAACATTTTACAAAACACATAAATTATTTAAGGTAAATTTTAAAGTGTGATGCACAATGGAAGATAAAGTGAATTCAATCAGGAAAACATATATGTCATATATTGTATATACAGTGTACACGGCTACATGTATCTCATTGGTATAGGGTAATACAGTTAGATATTTGCAGCTAGAAATAACTTATAATAAAATACAAACTACATTAACTATATATAACTACAAACTACATTAACTATATAAAATATACATACATTTACCTCTGTGAAACTTTTCAATGAGTTGGCTGAGTGCTAAACTCTCACAGTCGTGAGACGGTAGACTCAAGCATATTGCTTTTAATTACTGGTGTTCTGTAATAGTACAGACCATAAGATCTACATGTATGCAATATAAATTGACATAGTGCTTACTGAGCTTATAATTCTTTATAATTTATGTATTTCATTATGAAATAAGGTACATATGAAACATGCACTCTTGGATTGGCTAATGAATGGCAAAGGTTGTATTTATACCTGAGGCTAAAGGCATTTATTTCAATTCATATCAAAAGGTTGTGATATGATTTCACTCCAGAAATTGTAGAACACTTGAGAAGCTTTGTCTCATGTTTCTCTTATACTTCTCTTGTACTTTACAGTGTACATGTACAACTTCAGGCATGGTTGTTGGTATCATAAACTATAGATGCTCGTGTATTTTTTAAGGCTGAAAAAAACATTGCTTCAGAGAAGAGGTTGAGTAATTTTGCTGGCATAGGCTTGCATCTGTTTCCTGTTGTGGTCTTGGACTTTTTCTGTGCTATTGTGGCATTACTGTTGAGTTTAATTTTATTGAATTTGACATGGCAGTTGGCTAAACCTGGCCTAATGTAGAGTGGTCAGTTATAATCTAGGTAAAACAAATTACTATACAAGTTACAAAAATAATTGTCTTACAACAGTCTTTTTTCTTCTAAAGATTTATTTGGTGATTCTTGCTTAAAAAATAATGTTCTCTGAAAGACTTAAAAATTGTTTTTTTTTTCCAGAAGATACATTGTATGTAGTTTTAGCAATGTCAAGAAATCCAATATGGCCACCAAGGCTTAAAATACCCATTGCCTTAGCAGTGGTAAAATTGGACACATTCATCTAGCTTTCAGCACGAAAACTAGTCTTGCATTATTTGACATTTTCTATTCTTAAATCAGCAATTAATTTAGAGCTCATTTTAGAACTTTGAAGGTGTTCACTGCAACATGTTACAAGTAATTTAGAGTTTGCTGGCAATTCAGGCTTATGGTTACCATGGAAACATTACATAATATTAGTTAGAAAGTGGGGTTACAGTGTAAGGAACATTTTTCCTCTA
>JANRMR010062765.1:0-14161 GCA_025434825.1 Bergia sp. 'catenularis' | reverse complement strand
GTGCAGGCACAGAGACAAATTCCTCCTGAGGAATGTATGATCATCTATAAATAGGGAAGTTCGGTAAAAACGTGTAGAGGTATACGCTGATGAGTGCAGCAGCGCTGTACGAAACAAATTAAATTTGTACGAATAAAACCCCGATATGTCGAAATAACCTGTGTCCTTTAATGTATATATATATATAATTTTTTCATTATTAATTTTGGTAAACTTAAACCTTGTAATTTAATGTTTGTAAAAAAAGGAACCGCGTACATTTTTCAGTAGATTGATTTGGAATACAAATTCACTCACTCTGAGGATGACTTCCGCACAGGTTGTCGAAACGTCAGTCCCATCAAACAGTCCTTGTCAGGACAACATCCACCCGGATGATCAAATGACAAATATTGTTGCTTCGACAAATATTGTTACTTCGATAAACATATCTTGTTTTTCTAATTTGCAGTTTTCATGAGGCTGAAAGTCAATCCAAGTTCAGATGAGCTCAAGCAGAAAAGGAACCACCGTGAATGTGCAGTTTAATTTAAATTAGTTTAGTTTTGTTTTGTTTTGTTTAACTAAATTGTAAAATGGCCTTGGCGCAGGTACATAGGGATGAAAATGAAACAGACATTTCATTTAACTTAATAAGAATTTTAATTAAAGTCAGACCAAGTTCAGATAAGTTTAAACGGAAAAAGAAAAGCATGTAATAGTGAACGTTTAACTGATCTATTTTAGTTGAGTTGAGTTGACACAGGACAAAGTAACTCAGCTAATTGGTTTTAAAGCCCACTTAAAGGTAAACATATGGGGTATTTAAATAACATTTAATTTCATAATGAAATATCTGAAATGAACCTTTGATTAAGCTTTCATGTGTTTATTAAGATCCATTCAAGTTTCAGTGAACCTTTATGATGTTTTTTGTCACAATTAAAGACAAAAAAAGATTAAGAGTAACTTTCAGGTCCCTTTAATTATTTCTTAAAGGCATCAAAATCTGTAATTTTGTCCTGTGTGAGTTAAGTTAAGTTTAGTTAGTTTAACATTAGTTTAGTATAGTTTAACTTAGTTTAGCTAAATTATAAGAGGACGTTTGCACAGGTACACAGAAAAAAAATGAAACAGACATTTCAAAGGTAACATTTCTAGCTGATCTGCTTTAATGTTTTCGCCAGTGTGAAACTGAAATATGATTCGCATATATTAATTTTGACCAACTGTTATTACTGACGTTTAGAGGTGGTAGAGCTGACGGGAGGATTGTTAAAAAATGGCAAATGTCCTTCTCTACGCTGGTACTCTTCCAATAAATAGTACGCGACGTCGTGTGGGTTGGCGCATGGCATCCAACGCACCGTAACATTCTTCCAGTATCGTTTGCCAACTCCATTTAGCCAAGCTCCCAGCGCCAGGCCATCGTTGCCACTGAAATGCGCGTTCAAGCAGTCCCGGATGTTACTAAAATGTGGATTTCCACCAATGTAAATAACGACGTTGTCCCGGCAAATCTCGTACACTCCTGACATACTAACTGCCTCGTGAACGTTGAAGCTTTTCAGCGCGCTATGAACTGGTTCGGAATCCATCTTTTTGCGGAAATATGAGATAATTTTAAAATGCTGCTCTTCTAAAAGTTTTTCGTCTTTTTTCCCTTCCGCCATGGATGGAGCTGTTGATGCTATATGCAAAAGAGTTAATTTTTTGAGCTTGTAGTTGAAGGATGGGAGACGGACCAGCTAGCACTTATTACATTACAAATTTTAGCGGTAATGCTATTATTATTTTAATTTCTTCCCCTTTTTTCACCACCGCCCGGCTGAAAATCTTCTTTTAGAGGGGTAGTGGTAGAGGTAAATAAAAAATAACACTCATTTTGCTTGAGAAAAAATGTAAACTTGATCTGGTTAAGTTAAGGCTCTTAAACCCATAGGGTAAGCCGAGAAAATTATTTTTAATATTTTGTTAATGTCTAAAATATATCAAAAATGTATTTCAAAATTTGTATATCTCCGTTTTAAGGAATTTCAAAGAAATGTTTCCGTAGTATGTAATTATTTCATGTTCGCTTTAAATTGAAGAAACGGAAAGGAAATTCGGCGCTATTTAAAAAAATTAGCCCAGTGGAGAAACAGAAACGGCACAAAATTTATCCTTTAGTTAATGAATGCTCGCAACCTTTTCAGTATGGAATCTGGTTCTTTGTACGTTTGTTTTGCGCGAAGATCTTGAGTTTCTAATGGTTTGCGTGATCTGAAAACAGCAAAACCCAGGTAAACATGAAAAACTGGCAATTAATTGGACAGTACTTACCCTCAGCAATGTGCGCCGTTCAATGTTTAAACGATATGAAATACAGTCGTCGCTTACAGCTTTCACATGGCAACCTTGATTGGCTTGGAGATAAATCTTTGTGATGTCATAACACGAGTGGTTGCGGCAGCTCGTTAACGTAGGCTTTGATATGTCATGAAGTTAACAATGGAATAGACCAAATTATATTAGATTCCTTCCTCGCCAGGCACCCACCCTGATTACAGCATGTTTAGTTTAATTTTGATGTTTCCTTTTTCATAAAACCTGAAGCTTGCCATTGCGGTTATAACTAGTGCGAACTTTAGTAACTAAAAAATAAAAAGCGATAAACTCGGTTTGATTACAATATGAGAATACCGCCTTACCGGTTCATAAAAATGAGAGAGAGAGAAAAAAAACACTTGTTTAATTTTTTTAAATCTATATATTCCTTGAAGGCGTTATTTCTGTAAGCTGACTGCAAAACCTACCAAATAACTAAGTCCAAACTTCACTGATAATACAAGAAATTATTGCTTTCAGTAATACATGAAATATATCAAATAAATATACCAAAACAAAAGTTATTTTCAAATGAAAATTACTTCTAATAACCACTTATTTTTGGAATCTTTTCATGTGCAGCATCTTTGGAATTGCAGAGAAAGTTGTTGAAAAGTTAACTTACACCAAAGTGCACGTCTTAAACTGCATGATTTTGGTGATTTCAACCTAAAATGTACTTAACTGAATCTTCTTCAGTTTTCGTTTTGTTGAAAGATGCTATTTTGCACGTTTCAAGATTACAGTAAAATTGCTTAAGTTTGTCGAGCCAAAAGTTATATAATCTTTTAAATACTGTCGACGTTTGTAACATATGTTTAGTTACGACTATAACAAAAATGTTTAATTTAAGTTTTTGCCGAATGGACATTTCATGTAGCATAACACTGTAGTGAACATCACTTAACATTTTTAACATGTTCTTAAATTTAAGGATTTTTTCAGCCTTAATGTTTGAAGAATACCAGTTCTTGTAAAAAAGAAATGATGACAATTTAAAAGAACTTGGAGCCAGTTTAAATGATTGGTATATCCAAGGCACCTGTATAAATCCTTTCACTAGTTAACTAGAGAGCGGGAGCGCGCACATGCTATCAAGAAAATTAGAAGTTTATCACCGATTGTGACGTCTCGTGTTTGCTGTGGGAACACGAGCATTTTTTACTTCAACGCCTGCTCATTGCACGAGAAAACACCATATTGTCACAAATTCTGTTCTATAATAATGTCTAACACAGAGGACCACAAAGCATTGGAACTTTTTGAAGATACTTCTGATAGTTTATACTTAGATTCAAAAGAACAGGGAGACATTTCGATGGTTTCAAATAAAGGCAAATCAGACGGAGAGAAAGCAAATGATAGTGTTCAGAATGAAAAAGGCTATGATTCAGCCAGTGATGAGGAGGTAGTTCTTATCGACTCGAAAGAGTGTGACATGGAAAAATACTTTACTTCTATGCTGCAAGACGTAAAGAATGAACAAGAACAAGTGTACGCTATGAAACGAGCTTGTGACAGCTATGGCAAAGTTAATGAGGGCTTCATTCCAGATAGCGAGTCTGGATCCTGTGACGAGATTACACGTGAGGACGTCAGTGCCTTGCTGACCTCAGATTTTGCTCATGAGAATGTGGATCAACCTGAGCCTTTATCTGATTGTATTAACAACAGTCCTACTGTGAGCCAAGCTGATGCAGCTTCGCAGTCCAAATTAGGGGAAATGGTCGGTAACGAAACGACGGCAAAAAATGAATATTGCAACTTTACCGATGCAGAAGAAGATGAAAAGATACAGGTAAACAAGGAAAAGGGAGGCAGGTTCAATGTGGTTTATAAAAGTGCTGACTTGTTACCCGGAAGTCCCGCGTTCGAATGTTCTGGCCACCGGCCACGGTGATTATTTCGTTCTGATTAAGTGATTGTTATTTCAAAATTTACAAACTCGATGCATATAAGGGCTGGCCACATGAAGCAATATTGCACGCAATATTGCGCTCAACGGCCAAATTGCATCGTGTGGTCACCATTAAAATTATTGCGTGCAACATTGTGCGCAATATTGCAGAAGCAGAACCATATTGTACTTGTGCAACAATGCACACAACAATTTCATCGAATTTCAGAGGGTGGCCACACTTGATTGAAACGACTGCGCGCAGTATTACGTGCAATGTTGCATCGTGTAACCAGCCCTGTAGTTACACTGGCGACCAAAGGCATAATAAGCCTCAACCTTTGAGTATTAGTAACTTATATTTCATATAATAATAATAATAACTTTATTTACTGTCTTTGGCGTAAGAATTGCAACAGTATTACATAAAAATTTAATAAATATGTAAAAAGTATGTATATAGTGAATGTATAAATTGTAGCAAGTCTAAATGGTTCTTACAAGGATAGAAACTATCTATTTATTTATTTATTCATTCATTCATTTTTTGCAGGGGTTTGCCAATGACATTTCTAACAGTGTTATCAAAGAGGCTAGGCTTCGAATGGCTGTTGAAGACTTGGCCAATAGAGTACTGACAAAGATAATCGACGAAGGAATTGAGGTGGGTGTGGATGTTGCGGAAATGACCCAAAAGCTAATGCGAGAGGTATTTCAGGCCGCCAAGGAAGAGCTTACGGCAAAGGAGCGAGTGCTGCGAGGAAGGTCAATGTCCGAAGGCGCTTTACAACAGGCTAACAACGACGAAAACAAAGCGAAAGTCGGAGGTTCAAAGCGAAGAAGGAATACAGAGTCCTTTGGACATGCGCAAGACTCTGATCGAACTGAACTGAAGAGAACCATTCAGGAACTTCGCCATGCTATGAGCAGTCTTACAGCAGAATGTATGAAAACCTTCGATGGCATCAGGAGCTTAAAAAGGCACCCGGATCCGTCTACACGCAGCCATCTCTGCAGCATTCTGGAGGACGTGGAGGGCAAGAAAACCAGTTATTTAAAAAGCATCACAGGAAGCTTACAGAAACTTGCTTTTACAAGTCAGTCAGAATTCAGCCCGCTCGAGTTTGACCAAATCGAACAAACATTAAACACCATTGAAGACATCAACTGCCAGGATAAAGAGTTTGAAAAGCGTTTGGAGGAGCAAGTTTCTGTGATGGAGAACAACCAGTCCAGCAATAGGTCCACAACTGAGTATGAACTTGGCATGTTCTTTTATGGTCTTATATTTATTGCTTTCGTGTCTGTCGTTGTAACGCTGGTTTCTGAAGAGGACTTTTTTCCACTTCTGTTATTTCTTGTCCTGTGTGTATATTATATCTACAAATCACACAGATGCAGTTAAAGAGCAAGGTGTCAAGTTAACTTAACTCCTGAAACACATTTTTAAATAACAGAATCAAGAAGAAGGAAATAAGACTGCATATCCAGTGTTTGACGGCAATTTTTTCATATTTTAGTGTGTTATTTTAAACTGAATTGAATAAGGATTGTTTCAACGAGTTCGCTTAACCTTGCTAACTCAAGTTGTCAGTTTAAGAGATTCCAAATAAAAACTCTTGGTATATCTTCTATTATAAGCGGGCTTGTTCATTTGGAAGTTTACGGCGTCTTTTTGTAAGCAACGTGAGATCACATGTTCTTCATCAGTTCTTAGACGAAAAGTGCGTTTCATTTAAGGCGGCCTGAAAAATACAAACGCCTTGTAGTTGTAAAACGCAACGCCACATCAACGTTGCAAAGCAAATTGCAGAAAAAACTTTGGCCAAACAGATATACAAGTCCATGCAAGTAATTGTAAGTTTACAACTTCGTATAGTCTCCATCTTGTACTGAATTGCACGGACTTACGTTGACTCGTACTGACTTCAACGCGCTCAAAGTTGAACGAAAGTTTTTCATCGTTCGATCGCACAGCACAGGCTTGTTGAAAGTAAACGCATGTAAATGCAAGTCGAACACTAGTTTGAAGTTCAAAATTTGCATCGAATTGCGAGTTCATTTGGCCAAAGTTTAACATTCCTATCTCTGCAACTTGCTTCGCAACGAAATATTGCTGAAGAAAATTTCGGGAAAATTCGAATGATCTATCTTTCGCAACGCTGCGAACAAAATGTAGTTTGTTGTATGTCTACTGTAACTTGCAATATTCTTCGGTCATGAGAGTTGCACAGCGACAAAAACTTTTGTCTTGTACGTAAACAACTTGCAAGTAACCTCGCTGAACGGGATTGAAAATATTCGCCACTTGTTCGAAAATTAGTTATCAGTGTACCAAGCGCGCGCAAATTCGAAATATCATTTGAATCGCATTCGTGTAGAAAACGGCCCATGCATGCGTGCGAGGGAGATGCCGAGTAAATATATTGCCGGATTACCATGTGTTCAAGATATTTGAGTTTAAAATTTAGTTTTTTTAATCTATATTTTGAGACAAGCTTTAAGTTAGATTCCTAAATCTATTTGTTTCACGTCTTGCGAATGTTGATTGTTTTCTTAAATCTTCGGTTTGTTTTTCTCTTTAACAGACATAATTTATTACCACTTCACAGAAGGTTTTTCAGCACTATGTTTGCGTGCTCGCGCTTTTTAGAAGCAATAAAATCTACATAATTTGTGACAGTTCTACATCTTATCTTTAATAGTTTTAGTAGGTGATCTGTTTTTAAAGCTTATTTTCCTTGTGTTAACTTCTCGCAAGTAATTACAAGTTGTTGACAACAAGGATACTTTGCAGCTCACGATAGTCACACGTGGAAAACTTTGCACAATATGACGAACAACACAGTGATTGATAACGGACATACGAAGCTCACTTGATCGTACTGGAGCTGGGTTGGATGGCTAGTTGGTAAGTAGATATTATGATTTTCCAAGACAAGCATTCAGAAAAAAAATTAAGCTGAGTCACGTTTATTGAGAATGGACGCGCTTTTTTTTTTTATAAAACATGCAAATAGTTTTGTAAATGTCTTGTTGAAGTTGATGTTGAAGATTTAAAAAATGCACAGTTACACATAGTGAATGGAAACTAGTTATCACCATTAGAACCGTTCGACAAAATCCTTTAAAACTAATAGGGCTCTTTCACGGCTTTGCGCATGCTCAGGGATTTATTGACAAGAGACCTGTTTCAAGCTAAAATATCTCCAAACAGTCACTGTTTAGATACCAATCTAAGTTTTTCAAGAGGAAAATGCTACGGATGGTCTGTTTTAGGAGGCGATTAAGTTAGACTATAATTGTCACTTCTCATGTTCCCGGCCGGAACACAATGTAATAAATCATTTTAAAATGCATAAAACCTTGGCAGAAGTGATCGATTACCGTCTTTTCAGTGGATTAAGATGTTTTCTTTTGAAACTATTTTGACAAATAACGTAAAAATTAAACTTCTAAAAAAAACAAAAACCCATACATTGATTCAGCCATGAAAGAGCCATTTAAGCCCGCGGCACAACAGAGGGAATACCTAGTTAGTGAAACACAAAAAAGTAAATTCTGAATATATTCTAGAGTGAAACTAAGTAAGCACAACGAAATTAGACAAATAATTTCAAATATGATGTTTATCAGAAGAACATACAAATTTACGGCGAAATGTTAAGTTTACCACTCACAGTACAAGTTAGCTCAAATTTTTACAGGTTACACCATGATAAGAAACGAACAGTAGCAACAGCATGTTTTGTATAATTAATAAAAACAGAATCAGTATCAATCGACATCATTCCCGCAAAAGCCAAACCTGATTCATTGAATTGGAACTTTTAAATACTTTCAAATTCAAAAGCAAAAAAGGGACTTTCGAAGCGAAATTTAATGCAAAATAAAACCCTCTCTGAGCCGGCAAACAAGTTTATTCTTCCTATCGTTTGCTTTTTTTCTACAGAAATAACTTAATATTCAGCTTTTGTTACACACTTTTACAAATTAAGTTCCTATTTTACCGAGTCACTTACCAAACCCGATGACAACAGTTTGAAAATGTTTGTTTTAAAAAGTTTCTTACGTGTTTACCTTTCATTTTACAGATCTACAATAAACATTCTAGGCTTGTGTTTGCCATGGATTTATACGGACACGTGATGAACCAAGAGGAACTCAAAAAAATCCGCTACTTCCGAGACAAGCTGGACAACCAATCCCTTCACAGTGCACTACGGAGCTTCAGTGATTCTCGTGAGACCGCTGGCCTGCCGGGCGTGTACGAGATAAGGCATGGCGGGAACATTATCTACATTGGTGGGAACCCGCACTTGAGCAACATCCGGGACAGCTTGAATGCACACTTCAGCGGAAATGATGGACTGCCTATCGGGGCGTGGCTCAGCGGCCCGGCAAGAAATCTCTGGAAAACCATAACAGTCCGCTGGATGACATGCTCGCGGCCTCACGAAGCGGTGTTCTATCTTCTGCAGGATTATCAGTTAAAGCACGGATCACTGCCGCAGTTTAACAAGCCGCCAGCGGATAGGCAACGTTAAAGCTAAGAAACGTTGGATAAGCAAAGCAAGTTTTTTTTTTGTAAAAAAAAAATTGATATTGTAAAAATAATTTTGTATTTCGAAGGAAAGTTGTCGGCAGAATCTGCGTAAAGTACAAGCTTTACTCTTACAATTTTGTTTCTAAAATATAATTTCAGATATTAATTAAACATTAATTGTTCTATAAATTTTACTCTATGACGCGTTGCATACAATATTAGTTATCTAAAACATCCCTAAAATGAAGAAAGGCTACAGAAATGAACAATTAAAATTCGACTTTGTTGTTTTATTTCCTGTCTTTTAGTTGTGTACATCTTGTGGACCTTTCTCTTGTGAATATTTTTATTTTAAAGAGTATAAAAAAAGGCGACACGAACATCGTGTTCAATATATATTTTGTGAATATACAATTTATAAAGGGTACTCTTTGTCAATGTTGCTGCGATTTCGTTGCTGTTGCGATGTCCAGATTGTGTATTGTTCTTCTCTAGTAAAGCAAGAAATTAAACCAATACAGTGGCGGATTTTGGATCAAGAAAATCAAAAAAGTAAAAGCAATAGGAACGACGCCTCATTTTTCTAGGACAATCAAATGTTCTTTCAAACGGCACTGACATGCAATGTAGAGGAGTATGCGTCACTTGTTCAGAACAGCACCATTCGACAGTAAAGTTGAACTTTTCCATGCATTATTCCTGACTCGTAAAAATTTTAGAAGAAATATTTAAGAAGTACAATTTCCTTGGATCTAATTTTGACATTTTGCGTCTAAAATTAGGATCGATATTTTCGGCTTGGGAGAGCTTGACCCCCAGCTTTTAAAGGATGACTCGCTTGGCAACCGTTTAGGGAAAATATATTAGTCATTCCCCTTTCAAGAATCCTGCATTCAGTCTCCCCTAAAATACGATGCGATGCCAACGTTTAAAGCTTTGTACGGAGTCACGGACGAAGCAAAATTATTGGTGCAATAGAATGCAATTTACTTCTGCTGGAAACGCCACTTTTGAAGAACGTAAAGGCTATTTTGTGACTTTCGCGCGGTATACCGAAGAGCTTAGTCCTTTTATCTTTATTCTATATCAGTGACTTTAGCAACTGTTCCAAATAGTTAAATTGGGACCTATTTGCAGAAAATACAATTTATTTTTATTCTCAATTTTGTCTTATTTCATGATCCGCAAAAAGAAATAGCTACTTCTATAAAAATTTTAATAAATGACATTTCCCTGAAGAGAAGAATAGCATTGGGTGTCAAAGTAGGTATTAGGCATTTAATTCTTTCAAAAAGCAAAAGAAATGTTGGTATTTTTTCCGAAATCGGTTATTATGTAAACGTTGATGGTCTCTTCAAATCTACCTTATGTTTATAAAGTTCATGAACCTTTGGTTCATCGTTCTGAAAACTTAGCATAAGAGCCTCAAAAAGAGTAACGCAAATATTTCAGTTTTCTGTAAATTTTTTAAAAGCTATTGATACTTTTGTTCAAATTAACTTTTATTTGAATTACATGTATTTGGTGAAAGAAGGCTTAAAATATGGGAAATTATAGACTTTATTAGACAGGTACGGGAAAAATAGGATTTCATACGAACATAGGACTCATTGACCACTGAAATTGCAATGGCAGGAAAAAATGTATTATTAGTTATTAAATATTTTTGAAGAAATGTTTCATGAATATTAATGATTTAGATTAGAGCGCCTTCTTGCTTTTTTTGTCTAGTTAGAGCATCCGAATAGTAAGTGAGCACATGCGTGAATGATAGCGAAAGTCAGTAAGCTCTCATGCAGGATTGTGTTTTCAGAGCCAAGGTGAGCAACTTGCCTTTTGCATATTTTGGCGGACTTGCTTTTGGTTTTTCCAGAGGGCCAAATCAAGAATGAAGAACTATGAACAAAACGTTGGCAATGCTCGAAAAACTAGCAGCTAACACTCGGATTCTCAACCAGTCTGTCACAAGGCTTTTTGGGAAGCTTGCTGGTAGTGAAGGTATACTATCAGGGAATTCACAGAACCATGTTGAGCACTCACCTTTTTTTTATTTTGGAGGTAATTTGGTGTCACCAAATCTTCAACTAAACTTTAAATAAAGCTCCCAAACTAACAGTATCACGTTAACCTGAATGGTTATATCGGAGCCGAAACCAATTGTAGAATTACCCACATTTTAGGATATCTACTGATGATTAGTTTTCAGTATTTATTTTTAAGAAACAGTTTGTTTACTTCTGTATACAATTCAAATAGAAACAGGAGGTGGAAGACACTTGTGCGTGACCTTCTCGTGCCTTGCCGTGCATCGAGGGTCTAATGAAATGAAGAGTAAGCATTCTCAGATCCTCCATTTTTTATTGCTAATTTGCACAAAATGAAAGCGTGCACTCAGCCGTTAGAAAAATGTAACAACATTTTAAAATGAAATAAACTCTAGAACACGTGTTCTCTGACTACATCAGATTCTTGAACAAGTGTAAAAGCATGTAATTAATATCTTTGGTATTATTATCACTCATGCAACATTCATGAATCCGGCGACTTTATGAATCCGGTATCTTTACCCCGAATTCATCGCTTGTGCGAACTGGGTCTGAATGTTGCAACCTTTTAGTTTCATATCCCCTATCTTGTTCCTTTCTACTCCCTTCCCAAGTTACTGCGCGAGACGACGTTTCCATTTACTCAGCCAATATGATATAAACTTTGAGAAAAATGCGCACACGTGGTCGTGGATCGTAAAATTCAACCGGTCAACCTTAATTTACCAAAGTGAATTTACCACCTACCTGCTAAGCGTACAACCAAACTGCAACACAGGGCTCCCTATAACCTCGCACGTGTCCAATACGTTGATGAAACTGTTACTTTTCCTTGTGTTCTGATTCTTGTTTTGTGAACGCTTTTCTTCGATCAACAAGCCGAGCGGTATAGTCATGGGGTCTGAGACCAAGAGTCGTTCGGAGATCTTTGGGAACTGGTAACTAATGGGATGTTTGCTCGGTGGCATCATATACGAAAACAATCAGAATGCTTTGCCACTTTGTTTTGTAAGATAATGAGGGAATAAAATTTGAATAAGAAAAAGAGATCCGTAAAGTATTCTAGTAGTTGTAGTAAATTGACGCCATCTTGCAGATGTCCTATTCACCATACCGAAAAAGATGGTGCCACGCAATGCAAACATGGCGGCTGGTCATGGTCCACCGCGACTTTCGGAAAAGAATAGAATCTCGGTGACTTGTGCTTCCAGCTTTCGTGGCAGTAGTAGGCAACACAACACTTTTTGCCTGCTGCTGCAAAACTGTCTCAAAGGCAGCCACGAGTGTTTACATTCTTTGCATATTTTGTCCCCTTTAAAACAATGCATTGCGGTGGCGCCATATTTTTCGGCATAGTGAATTGCTTCCTTCGATGCAGTTCCTTGGGGGTCATGATTGTCGTACCCAGAGAAAAAATCAAACAGATCGCACGGCCTGTAGATCGAAGAACGGCAAAACAAGATACAAAATACATGGCATTGTTAGAGTTTTATCGACTTTTGGCACGTGCCGGATGTAAAAGCTCCCTGTGCTGCAAGTAGAAAAAAACAACTTATAAAGCATGGAAGACCGAATTCCCTTGAAAGCTATTTTCTTTAATATCTTTCACCTTTTAGCCTACGCATACAAACAAAGAAACACACACAACAAACACGCGTATGCATTCACGCATTTGCACTTAAATTCCGTGCCACGTATATATTGAACACCCAAACCGAACATGAAACGCTAGACCAAACAAAGATATATTTGGTTTGAGATCTTATAACATTCTAAAACAGTACTATGTCTTCCAGAATTTCATTTCTATAACATATAATACGATGGCAGAGTTGAATAGAATAAGGTTAAATACAGTACGTCACTTCCTGTGGAAAATGCACAAACTAAAAACCGCATTATATTAGATAACATATAAACAACACTAAATATGCTATACTGAAATGAAAAGTAAATTGTTAAAAAACCTAATACACCTACTTAGTTTTGCGTAGGAAATTTTCGACTTTCCGTTTTTATCGGCATTCCACCACGAAGTATTGTCAGGCAGAAAAAACCGATTCCGTTATAACACTGTATGTATATTTCAAAGAATTTTTGTCTGGTTTCCCCAAACTGTTAAACTTTCATTATTAATTTAAACCTTCTACAGAAGTCACCATACGAAACTTAAGACTTGCATGAAAAGCTATTTTTTTATTAAAATGTTCGATAATTTTGTGAACTATATCTGTAGGATAAGTGAAATATGCTTAAAAAAATACGTAATATCGTTGCATTGTAGGAATGAAGTAGAAAAACATAAAATGTGAACAAACACTATTTTCACACTTGCAAACACCGCAACGGGTTTTTTCGATTAAAATTAGAATTAATTGTTCTTTTTGATCAAATAAGCCTAGTAACGTCGGGATAAAACTAATTCTAATTGGGCTGGGACGAACCTTCGTTCGTTCACGTTGCCTTCGAAGATTTTTGTCAACCTTCGAACCTTCATTTCTTTGGTCGGTAGTTTTAAATTTATACAAAACAACGGCATATTTCGACAAAAATGCCCTAATTTCTGAGAAACGTGATTGTAAACCTGGTAGTTTTAAGTTATCAAAAGAAAAAGTTGGAAAAAGTTACGATCTCAGACTGCGCTGCTTAGGGAAGGGTGAATACGTTGGATGGTCGCGCAGCGGCATTTTCATGTGCTGGAGCCTGAGATCGAGAGTGTTTTATTAGGTAATTCCTGAAACGAAGGTTCGAAGGTTCGTTCGAAAACCCCAACGAACCTTCAAGGGTTTTTTTGGTCTTCGTCCCAGCCCTGAACTTTATTCATTTGATTTAGTCTGTTTCACTGTACAGTCTCTGACCTCATGGGTCTAGTCCCGGCAAATCGGCATGATTTACGAAAGATGACAGGCAAGATAATTGTCTGTCGATATGTCACGTTGGCTCCACCTCCAATTATCGATTGGTCACGTTATCTTCAAAATGAATATATCGTTTCGTTTTCTCTATTGTCACGTTTTGTCTACCAATTTAATTTGTTAATCACCATCACGGCAGTAAATCTGTCACGTTGTTTCCTCTATTGCTTAAGTTTTTCTATTACTCATTTGTCACGTTATTTACACTAATTGTATTGGTTAGTCTCCTATTTGTCACGTAGTCGTCGTAACGGCAATAGATTCGTGACGCTGTTTCATCCACTGCTTATGTATCGATCAACTCGAAACTTCAACATCCCCCCCCAGGCGACCCTCGGGCATTTGAACTTTTGAAATCACTGTTGGTCAAATTCCCTGCCCCCGGAACAAGATTGCTGGTCAAATGCCCGGC
>JANRMR010062543.1:0-14164 GCA_025434825.1 Bergia sp. 'catenularis' | reverse complement strand
ATCTATTTCTGCAGCAGCCGATGTCCTGGACGATGGCACGACTCGAGAGTACTTAAAGAGAGCTCTCTGTGGACTGCGTTTGAGGACGATGGGCGCAGGCCATTTCCTGGAGCAGTAGTTCTAGGCGACTCCGCCTACGCCTGCAACGACTGGCTAATCCTCCCTTTCAGAGGAGACGTAGAGGGTGTAAGTTTAAGGTTTCACGAGGCACACAAGAAGACCAGGAGCACTATAGAGAGAACCTACGGCGTCATTAAGAAAAGAGTTTATTCCCTTCAAACTGGGCTTAGGGTAAGAAGCATGAGATTAGCTGCCGAGCTTATCCAGTGTGCAACTATATTACACTACCTTTCCATCAAATTTAACGATGATGGTGTAGATCTCCTCGACAACAAAGACCTCATTGTTGAAGAAGCAGATCTTGGGGAGCGTGGGGAGGTTGGAGAGGGAAGAAGACTGCAACTGCTGCAACACGTCTTATGAACTGTGAAGATATCAGTTGGATATGTCTGAACTTATTGAAAAATACATTTGAAAAACATTACTAATTGTACATGCATTTGATACGGATCGTCATATTATGTTCATATTTCTGCAGAATTAATGTTTTCTCAGGAAACTAAAACAACTGTCACAAGGACAATTTTCGGGGGAGATAGTCCCATGGGCACGAGTACAAAGGTAGGACCCATAGTCACAGAAATAGATACAAATTTTCCTTGTACTTTACCCTCATGGGGATGCCCATACTAACAGAATAACCAAGACATGCATGTTTTTGTTCATTCGATTCTATTTGTGTCACCTTAACGGTTCAATTATTCGCTTGCGGGGTAGTTGTCAACACATTAAACAGTTGCTCTATGATAATTTTTGCCTTATTTATCGTTTTCTTGTGCAAGTAAATCTTTCCTTATTTTTTTTTATTTCCAGACCTAGTTTTGTGCACTCTAGTCTTAGTTTCTTTTTTCTCAATCGCATAAGCTCTTCTACGGCCGGTTCTCCTGAGGCAACTCTTATTCCCTTTGAACCTCGTTTGCTTGTCTTTCGCTTTTGGGATGAGGAAACAGGCGCAGATGGCCAGGCTGCCGTAATGAAAAGGATCGTGAGTCATCTTCATTAGGCTTGGTTATTACTGCTATCGTCTCATCCAACTCCGGCATTCCTTGAATTTCTTCAGCTGGAGCGGCCCCACTAGTACTTGGCCCTTCTGCATTTATAACAAGGACATTGCACAGAAAATCATTAGACAGGAATTTGTAGTGTGAAGCATTTTGTCTTAGCCAATTTTTAAAATCCTACACCTCGCAAAATTTTTAATGTTACTTTTAATCTGGGGAGTCGTGCTTACGGAGACTTCTTGTGCAATTTCTGCAATGACGATGTCTGTGTCTGGGACCTGAACGGGCTCCAAATTGGCACTCTCACGCCCAACTATGTTCAGAACAGTTTTGTCCAACTCAGTAAGCTGGCCTCTGCCTCCACTTCCCGTCTTCTTTTGCTGACTGACCTTCCTTATAGTCGCCCGCCGAATGTTTGCCTACAGAACATCTCGTAACTTGCAGCACTCTCTATTCCCGCACCCACGCCATTTATTTGAACACGAATGTTCTTCCACGCCTCTTGCTTTTTCTTTTTGGTTACCGTCGAAGAAAACGGTGTCAGCAGGACCGATTTCTTGTCTCTCACAAGCTGTGCCAGCAACAGTTTTTGTTGTTTAGAAAGCATAGTAAACGGCTGAATCCGAAAATTATGTCGTTTCTAGAATAAGTCAGTATTTGTTCACAGCTGCGCTTGTTCCTCACAAGTATAACGACGTGTAATTAACACCTGTAGTGCTACATTTGTAGATTACACTTGTAAGACACCTTGGACTACACGTGTGAATTCCAGTGCAGGAATTTTTTTTATTGAATTGATGTTTTCACAAGTCGGACTTTACATGTCTAATTTACACTTGTAAAATCTTAAAGTGTAAAAGTTTTATTGAATTGACCCCAGTTCTTAAATATGCATTTCCTTCATATTCTGTTAACATGCCACCCACGCGATCAAGAAGCCAACGTCGCGCCGCCACTTGTAAATAAACGAAGACTTGGAAATCCACCGCCGGTCGGAAATGGCGGCGAAAGCTAGTTCCATCCGGCTGAGCTTGAAAAAGTGAAGTGGCCGAGATAAGCCTGAAAAATTTAACGCACACAACTAACCGAACAACAACTCCTGCCCTTTCAGCCGACGCAAGAGCTGCGGTTAGCAGAGCAGTAGCTACTGCAGTACGCGTAGGTATTGGGGATTCGGGTCTATTCAATGCCGATACCACCATCCCAGCAGAGCCGCGAGATCAACTCCGTCTGTTTTGTTGCAGACAGAACCTCACAGCAGCCATCCAACCAATTTGAATCCCGCGCGGCGGATGCTGTTTGTCACGCGGTGATTAACGCAATCCAACCCCAGGTCTAATGAAGTATAGCTCCTTAGTTCCGGAATTAGCTTCCGATCAGCGAATTGGCGTTTTTACGATGAGAATTGTTATGAAAAAGATCCGCTGCCATGGGAACAAGTCCATACAGAATTAGGCTACCGGGATAAAGCCAGCTGGGGTTGATACATGACATACCACGAACGCCACCTACGCAAGACTTAAATCTTTCCCTTCCAGCGGGTCTTTGTTTCATGTTTGAAAAAGGACAAAGCTAGAGTGGGTACAACTATAAACTTTAGTGTTTTAAATGTGGGAATACCATCCATCCTTCCAATGCACACATAATCTCAAGGCAGGGGCGGCGTGAGTTCGAACAGCCAGCTAACGCATCCCGAGCTGTCTCGGAAAACACTAACATTTTTAACCTTCTGTAAGGAAATCGGTATCCCATGGCACTATAAAAAACAGAGGGGCCAGCTCACTTGCTAACGTTTGTGGGTATCGAACTTGATTGACACTACTATTTCTGCCTATAATGTAAATGTGATCAAAGGGCGTAAAGGAAATTTATTTTCCGCAAGGAAAATAAATGATATTTTGCTTCGTGTAATACGAACTTATTCCCAGCCCTTTAGCATTTTCTTAAACTCTTCCACACATCCGGGACCTTCTGATGGGGGTATATTACCGGCGATATTCACTTCATCATCCTTTTCTTACCGAAACGAGAGAGAAGAGATCACGCGATCAACTACACCACCTCCCCTGACAACCCCATCGGCTGGACAGTTGTCCCCTCACCTTTGCTGGGAAAAGTTCCAGATCAAAAGCTAGCTTTTATCCTGAACAATTGTTGTTGTTGAGGTAAAGCAGCCTCTCGCTTTTTAGTGAGCGGCAAAAATGCGGCACTATTTTGTGTCTATCGTAGTGTCTTCTCGTACGTCCCTATTCCCAGCAAATAGAGCTCAGCCCAGGAAGGCACGTCCAAAAAAAAACTACTATTTCTGTATATAATGTAATTGTTATCAAAGGGCATAAAATATTTTAGATTCTAATCACAAAAAACAGGCTGCGTATGTGAAATGGATAAATACCTGTCCACAATAATTGGCTCAACTGCCATAGGTTGTAAAAAACAGCGACAACGCTACCACTTGGTTGGTAATTTCAGATCAATGCGTAATTCCAAGTTAGTTGTTTTTAAAATAGACTAAAACGTATGTTGTGTTTTGTCGTGTTAGAATTAAAACTATTGTAAATAAAAAAAAATTATTCGCAAAACATCGACTAACCCTAAAACGTTTTTTCTTTTGGGGGGGAGGGATGGGGGAGGGGAAGGTAAAACCGACCCCCTCCCCCCAGTCTTGATTTTATGAGTTGGTCACATGGCATTTCTTGAGTGTAAATTTGGTGAATCATGCAGTAATTGCACGCCAAAAGGCATGCTCTAATCCCTAACCGTTTTGAAAATTACGGGGGTGGTCCAAATGATCCTCTTCCCAAACGTAAATGTTTGGCAAAATAGCCCAAACTTTGTGATGTTAAGGACCAGCCACACAGTATAACAAATAACCATAATTGCCCAACCTTACAGCTACGTCGCAAATTATATTATTCATTTGCTTGAAAACGACAAAGCAAGGTTCTTACGAGTCAAACTTGAAGTAATGTGGTCGTATCGATATTTTTTCTTTTCGTATAACTGGAACGGTTTGCTTGTAGAAACTGAATTCTTATGATCAAACTTTCTGTTGTTGTTTAGATTACACTGTTTCCATAGTAATCAGAAAATAAAAGGTCACTTTAAGACATTTCAAATAGATGTTTTCTAATTTCTTTGCAAGGCAGATAGTGTTTCTTAAGTTTTCGTTGAACAATAACGTATAATAGTCGATTGATATTGAAAATATTAATTGTTATTGAAAGTGATGCATTATTAGTACCTTTATGTTTCTAATAATTTCTTTTTTCTATCGTTCTTTAAAGTATGTAGTTTCATTTCTGAAGGGAAATGATTTAATATCAAGGAATGTGTTAAAAAAAAAAAAGAAAATCTTGCTGAATCCATAATAGATTTTGGCACCATTAAGACTGCTTATAATTTACTCTTAAGGCTTTGTCTTCTCTTTCCATGGTCTAAGGGTGGACTAAGACTAGCAAGAACGTGATGTTGAACTAGCAGAGTATTTTTTCGACACACCCGGGCAGTTCATTTATGAAAGTACAAGAAGATCCAAGTCTCTTCTCTTTGTGTGGCACAGCAAACATTAAATGGACGTGCACGTTTGAGGGAGGCTTTATTAATAAATAAAAAAAAAATAATCAAATACTTCGATCAAACTTGGTCGTCAACCCAAATTCTCAGGCTGATGTGGATGACTCTGTCATCGACACCCCCTTTCCTTGTGGTGTTAGGTAGGAAGGATTTAGCTGAATGTAACACCGAAATAACTGTTGTTTTATCAACTCCATTTCTCAGGAATTTTATTAATAAAAGTACCCGAGCAACCAACTCTTGTCCCTTTGTATGGTACAGCAAACTTTAGCTGGAGCTTCAGTTTTGATGGACAATCAGAAACATTGCGACGAATAGAATTTCATCGCTCAAATGGTGTTGGAGGTTGGGATCAAATGGCAGAAACTCCAAAGTTCATCTTTGATAACTTCAAGAACAAAGTTGATGTGTTACTGGATGGAAGCACAGTCACACTGTGGATACTGAACGTTAGTACTGCTGATGAAACCAATTACAGGGTTGAAATACAATCGACAGTTGACAAGTATGGTATTGGTGTTATACCAGAAGTTTCACTACAGATTCTAGGTAAGGTGTTGTTATTTAAGTTGGTGAAAGATCTGATCATATCATTTTGATTAGACAACTACTTTCTCCGAAGATTCCTCACAACTCTCCGTTTTTATTCTCCCATCGCATCTGTTAGTTGCAACAGCGATTGTTCCCAAACTCATTCTCTTCTAAGGATACGAACAACTTTTCAGTTGATATTGACTGGCATGTGTTCCCATGAAGAACTATTAAAAACCTCTTGCAACATTTTCAGACAAGTATACATATGCAGTATTTCTATGGTGTCACTTTAGTCGCTGATATTTCTTCTTCCACGTGTAAGTTTGTTTACAAAATTGGAACTTTTACTGTCAGCACGTGATGATTTGCTAATCTCTGACATACCAACACAGGCGAGGTTTTCGGCTCAGTTCAATGCAGCCCATATTACTTTCCTCTTCTCTCCTTTTTTCTGTCTTGTCTCAACGTACTTAGAAAACTTAAGAAACCTAATGGCTCTAAAAGAATCGGTCAGAGATAAGAACTTGAGGAAAATGACAGTATAAATAATTATTTTAAACCCCAATTAAGGAACATTAGGTTGATCTACAAAATAGTTGGATAATTTACGGTAATTGATAACAGTGCGAGTTGGCTGCTTTCATTTTTTTTTAATGTTCAAAAGGCTTCCTCCAGTTAATTTTCGTTTAGGATATGACAAAACCAAACGATTTTGAGCTTTTACCCCAGCTTTTATAATATCTGACTACGCTTTCCAGAGGCGCAATAATTATATTCAAAATGACTGGCAAATGATTACGTGACAAAGTTGCTATGGCAACACACTATTAAACTATATATCCAAATTCAAATGATTTTTGTACCCACTGCTCTAAAGGAGGTGGACATTATGTCATCGTGTAGATTGTTAACCTTTAAACTGGCAAGGGGGGGGGATTCAAAGAACCCCCCCTCGATTTTTTTTGCGATTTTTTCGAGGGATTTTAAAATTTTCAAAACATTTTTCTAGTAACTGTTTCCTATTAGTAAACACGTTTTTTGAAGTGAATTTGAATTGGCCACACCTTTTCGATTTTGAGAAATTTCCTTTGAAATGTGGAAAATAACATCAAAGTTTCTTGCAAAAAGGACTTTTGTGGATTTTTTTTCAAAATTAGTTACATTTAACATTCCATATTCGGCTTTTAGTGCTTGAAATGTGCAAACAAACCTATATACAACTCCAAAATCAAAAATTTTAAAAACATTGTGAAATTTTGCATTATGATTCTGGTAACCATAGCAAACGGCAGATCATCGCGTGACCAGCCTTAAATGGAAGATATATAGCCAATTATCAATGATGCAAATTTTAAGATGCACGGACAAGGCATACTTGTTTAGGGTTGGCAAAAAGGCTTGCCAGTTTAAGGGTTAACATTCGATAATGAATCGTTCGAAGAGCAAATCGTGAAAGTTCCTGCCACACACAAAAATCCACGGAAAAAAAATCGACCAATCAGTTGTCGAGTTTGCAAAGCTAATTGTATATTCCATGAAGTGAAGTGTGCCGATCAAGCGAAACAGCATGATTTATGCATAGTTTGGTGAGTATTTTATCCAAATTTGTTCAAGTGCGTTCTCGTTCAAATTTTACCGCAGCTTTGGAAACTCGTGTTAAGTCAATCTAAACAAATTTAAATGCTTGCCCACGGTCACTGGTGTCAAAGGCATGCTTTTGATCAGAGTAACGATATCGCCATTGCTGGTGAAGGGTAGCCAATCACGATTTGATATTGCAAAATAAAAAGAAACAAGACCCGACGGAGATCTGTGTAAATGACACTATTGCAAGTTGTTGTTAGTTCTGATTACTGCTCATGAAATCAGTGTTTCATCCTGAAGAAAATAGCTGGGAATGCAGAGCAGACGTTATTTTATATCTTATTTCATACACAAAGTGATCGCAAGTTCAATAAAAACATTTAGAAATACACCCTATCCCCAACCCTAACTTTATGTAGATGGATTTACCGATTTGCAAACTATGCTCCGCACATTCCGCCAGGAACATTCTCGTTCCCAGGATACCCACATTTGTATTTCCTTTGACTAACTGAGTAACTCAAACTCAATTCTAATTCATAAAAATACAATATTTATTAGTTGGGACAGTTTTCCACCTTATCCTAAAGAGTTGCGAATAAATGGTTTTTGATCAGTTCATCTATTATTGTAAACAATTCCTTTTAAATTCAATTGATACCATAAGAAGGTAGATGTCGATAGACATTGTAAAACTGAAAGGGTTAAACCACGGTAAAAACATGTTATGTATTACAATTGTGAAAAATACCTTCTGGAAATTAATTCATATTCAAATTGCTGCAGTGGACACATGCACCCAAAGGGTAATATTTTAGAAATGCTACTTAAATTATGTCAAGTTTGTTTTTCAGCCAAGAGGTCTGAAACTAACTAAAGGAAGCAATATCGTTTATTTCATATTCTGACTTGACGTTGTCATTCTGGACGCTTGTTAAAATATTCCAAAACGCTGGAGCGTGTTGGTTATGAAAATATAAACAGAAGCCAAGAGAAGATAATCCTAAACGCATCTTTCGTACATTGGTCAGTTCTAGTGATAATTATTTGAGGTCTGTTTTTAGCTATTTTTATTTGCAGAACGGTCAGTATAAAACGTAGACTGCAGACTGGGTATAAAACGTAGACCAGGTATAAAATGCAGACCGATTAGAAAGTTTGGGAAAGCGTCACATAAATAAAATTATAATAGTTAAGTCTTCAATTTGAAATTGCCCTAAACGTTTGTGGCACGTTATAGAAGTTCTTTTTTTCCAGTTAAACTTAAAGTGAGAATGGAAAGTTCTCCTGCCACGGTCACATATAGTGTTGATGTTGATTTTTAAGGCCTCCAGGACTATTTTAAAATGCAAATGTCGACAAAGACTCACCCCCTACTTTCGGTTCCGAGAATACCGCTAGCGCAGCATAAAGTTAGTTTGGCAGAGTATTCAGTCTCGTGATCTTTTCACAAATCTTTTTTGTCAGAAATATTGAAGAACTTGTGTTCGAGAAGCCAATCAACTGCTAGATTTTTCCACTAAACTATACAGAAGCGGTTTCTCATTGACGCGACGGCGCGGCGTGTCTAGGAAACGACAAGAGTTCAAAACACTCCGCCGCCTCTGTACATGTTTCTTTATAAGAACAATTTTACAAGAAAAATGAGGCTGAAATTAAGAAACATTTTTGATATTCGGATTCAGATGCAATCATAACTATGTTTCGATATTAATCGCTATTAAAATACTACTGCTACTGTACTAGTACTACTACTTGCTTGACACAGCTGGAATTTAACGGGAAATGTGGCGCCAAACGGTGGACGTGCGCGGCCTTTAAAACACGACGATAGGTGCTTGTCGGTGCTATTTGAAGAATTCATCGATTCTAGTTTGGAGGTTTATCGCTTGTTCTGATCTCGTTCTGCTAACTGCTTTGAACTTTTACGCTTTTAAAATGATGGATTCAGATTACCGCAGTGGTAATGTGCTAGTTGGTTTCCACTAAAACGATCAGACCTCTCGTTCAAGTTTTCTATTAGTTAAATAGTTAACTTGGCGCTACGCGCCTTGTTAACTATTTACTGATAGGAAACTCGAACTCGTAGTCTAATTGTTAAATATTCCAGAACTTCTGTTTATTTTCCATGTTTGTTTGCAGTTTGTTTTAGCCAATGTGATAAGGCGTGAACAGAAAACTTATTAGAAACCCGTATGTGTTACGGGCTTACTTAGTTATGCAGGGGTCGCACTTAGAAAATTCGCATACTTTCCCAGAATGTCTACCGAAAAATATTTTCAGATCTAGTTTCTGTGAAAAAAATTTCTGCGGCCGCACTTCCAGAAATGTGTTAATCTTGACAGTTACATTATCCTTACACCCCCTATAACGCGCTTACTTTTAGCGCGAAAATGAATTTGTAAACATGGACCCTGTCGACGGATTAATACTTGTTCTAAGCGTAATTTTCATTCTAAATTTACATATTCAACTTCAGCAGTTTGTGTTGCGTAGAATTATATATGATTATTGGCTAAACGAGCTGACAAACTTCTTATTTCTGAATTTAATAAGAAGGGCTAGACGCCGTCGTTTCAGAAGACTTCGCCGTTTGCCATATGCTTGGACTGTACCGAGACCACGTAATTCCTGGTTCGAACTACACTGAATGACAACATCCCAGAAGAATATTTTCGACAGCAGCTGCGAATGAAGAAAAATACATTTGATACAGTTTTGAATATGCTTGGCCACCGACTTGTGAGAGAAGACACCAGATTCAGGCTATAGGCTTGTATCGTCTCGGTCATGGTAATTCGTACAAAAGCATTGGCACAGTTTTCAACGTTGGAAAGTTCACTACGATAGAAGCAACACAGGACGTAATAAACGGCCTTTATGAAATACGAAACGAGTGGATTATATTTCCTTTAACAGCAGCAGAAACCGCAGCTATTATTGAAACATTTGAGAACCATTCAGATCTCCCCAATATTGCGGGTGCTATTGATGGCTCTCATGTATGCATTTTAGCTCCATCTGGGGACAGTGTAGTTTATTACTTCAGTCGGTACCAGCAGCACAATTTTATCATTCAGGCTGTTGTAGATGGAAGAAAAATGTTTATGGATTTTTCTTGTGGGTATCCGGCCTGGATCAATGCATGATAGGAGAGATTTTAGGCGAAGTACAATTTATAGGAGAGCGGAAGAAAAGAGATATATTAACTGAGCCAACTGTTTTAAGCAACGGCCATGCCATAGGCCCATATCTGGTCAGTGATAGCGCATACCCATAGTGCTTACCTGATCAAGCCCTATCCTGAAGGAACAAGAGATCCCGATGAAAAAAAAAATGAATAAAGAGTTGTCAAAACCGAGAGTTAAAGTAAAGAATGTGCGTTCGGAATTCTGAAGAATCGTTGGCGTGTACTAATAAAGCGTCTTGATAGTGGACTTCAGTTTGCGGTGAAATGTGCAATTGCCTGTGCCGTTTTGCATAATTTATGTATTCGATATGGAGATGAATGGAAAGAAGATGAACTGAATGAAGATCCGCTACCTTTAAACCCAACAGTTAATGTAATGCAGGACGGGGATGATATCAGGGAAGTTCTGAAAGGCTATTTACGTAATTTATAACAAGGGAATCACAGACACATTTTAGAACCGTTCTGAATTGATTTAATTCAGTGCTCGTTACTGTTGAAATAACAATTAAAACATAGTACATATGTGAACAAAACTTGACCTTGAGTCTTAAAAAAAATATATGTGTATGAATACGTATAGGGTGATTGAAAGTTATGTTCCCTATTCGAAACTGTTCGCTGCATGTGTATAGTTTATGAGAATAGTTCATTCTGAAGATTTCTTGCAAAGTGCTCACTATATAATGTTTGTCTTCAGCATACTGATAAATAACTGAAAAAAAATAAACGTTTAGTTTTATTGCTTTTCAAGAAACCTTGTTAAAGCACCGACTAGATTGTTCATGGTGTCCAACTGCTGGTTTTGCATACACGTGAAATTTTGAACAAAAGTGCTCATTTCTTCTCGCTGCGTTTGCATCCCATCGACCAAGATTCTAAGTAATTTCCTCTCCTCGTCCTCAATACCCACCTCTGCTTCCCTTTTTCTTGCTTTCTTCCTCTGCGATCTTTTGCACTTTTGTTCAGCTGCGCTTAGAGCTTCCTTCGGCGTTTCTTCTTGTCCGGAGGTGACTCCCGCGCCTTCATTATTGCTGCCACTGGAACTGCTGGAACTCTGAGTCTCAAAAACGTAAGATGACTATGTCCCGATAACCCAAAACTTCATCTACTTTTTATAAAACGGCGTCGTCTTGAGGTTCCCGCCGGACTGGTTTTTGTTCCAGTCTTTTGTTTTCTTGTAACGGTCCACAAGATATTTCACCTTCTTTTTTACAAGCTCTGCACTCCGGTTTGTATTAAACCTCTTATTAAGTTTCTCTGCTATCTCCGTCCAAGAAACTCTCGCGTCTTTGCTCTCCGTCCGGTTAAAATCCTCTGCCTACAATTCTATGAGATATTTTTGCTCACCGTCCGACCATCTGTCGTAACTTTTTCTAGTTGATGAACACGCGTTTTCATTTCCCTCGCTCGATGTTGAAGGGGAAGGGGAAGGCGATCTCTCGGTGGCTGCAATCGATACTATCGGTGGGATGAAATTCCCTTGCCAATAGTGATGAAAAACTTGATTTTGATTTGAGGTTGATTGAAACAGTACAAATTTTAATAATTGTAATCTTGACCGTCCATGCTGCTTTTTCAAGTGAAGAACCAGCAGAGGATACCCGCTGTGAAAAAGTGTTCTGGTTCCCATTCAGATGACAAGTGATGACAGCAGTCTATTGTTTTCGAGTAACTTTCCCAGAATTTTCCTGTTCTACCTCTACAACACGATTCTTTTGATGTTTTTCCGCCTGGAAAAAAATTTCCGTCTCGAAAAATACGCGGTCGCACTCGGAAACGTGACGCGATGACAGATCAAAGTGCTAAAATCAACAGAAAACAGAAATGTTTTTCCAAGTGCGACCCGGGTCTTAGTTGAGACGCCAGAGATAGTTGAATTGATCAGTCTTAATGCAAATAAATATTAAAACTAACCAATCTTTTTAAATTGTTTTAAGACGCTTTTTCCAAACTTTCTACTCAGTCTTCAATTTATACCCGGTCTGCATTTTATACCCAGTCTGCAGTCTGCAGTCTGCATTTTATACTGACCGTTTGTAAAACGATTGGTTCCTGTTTTACACGCTCTATTAGGTCGAGCATCGCAGATTTCTTCGCTTGTTTTGGCGGAAGAAAAATTACCGACATGAAAACGATTATTAAGATGTTAATATCATAATCTGAATTATTATCTAAAGTAGTAGGAAAATGAGAGTTCCAGCGCAATTTCAAAGAATAAATTTTAAACTTTCCATTTCATTAAATTTTTTTTTCTAAATTTAATTTAAATTTTCCTCCTCCGCGTGCAGCAAGAATTTTTTTTCAAATTTAGAAAACTAAATTCGATCACAACAATTTAAAATGAGATGCAACACGAGTAAAAAGAAGGTAATTAACCTAAAGGGATGAGTTTTGTGGCTTACAATAAGGTACCTGTCACATTCCGCTTTCGACTACAATTCAGGGTAAAATGAGCGTAAAACGGAATGTAAACAACCATTGTTGAAACGCAGTTAAACAACAAGGCACTACCACATTCCGCTTTTCGACTAAAATATAAAGTAAAACGAGCGTTAAGTGGAATGTAAACAACCATTGTTAAAACGTGGTTAAACAACAAGGCACCTGTCACATTCCGCTTTTCGACTAAAATATAGGGCAAAACGAGCGTAAAGCGGAATGCAATCATTATTAATAACAAGTACCTGCTAGTCTATTTTGTTATCTGAATAGAATCCAAGCAAATCCATCCGAGGCTACTGTCAAAACAGCGAGATTAATTTCGTGAGCTGTATTCAAAGAAGAAGGAGCCTTTGTTTTTACGACTTCCGTTTCTTTTGCTTCAGGATTTTTATTTTCAAACACGTAGGGTAATTTATCTTTACTCATTCCCATATTATGTTTAACTACGTGGGGAGATTCAACTTAACTCATGCCAAGATTGTTTTATTTGGACTGTTTTTGTTGGTATGTTTACATCTGAGCTAACACTTATTTTCACAGTTGGACAAACGCCCGTTGGCTTTTTTATTATAGCCAACTGTGCTCTATGTATTAATCACCATTCTTGAGGGCATAAGCCAAGTAGCAGGACTTATAGCCAAGTCTAACTTTACCTCATCCTCTTGAACAGCGAGCTGAAACCTCTGTACAGATTTACTTATATCTGGTTGACGAATTGAGACACCGAGAATTATTTTCTGACTTCTTGAGCACCCCCAGTATTTCCTATTATACTGCTTCTGACATTGACCTGAGCACCGAGAATACAGAAAACGAAAGCCTCAATGGACTAGTTTATTCGTGCGTGTCCAGCTGCAATAAGCCCATAAGAGATGGCAGAAACAAAGTATTAGTACTATTTTGTGGAGTCTGTTTTTGATGTATTGAATCAAGTTTCCAGCACTAGCACTACCACCTTCATCGCTACATTTTGAAGAAGAACTAGGATAATCGTAGCCTGTTTTTTATGGACCTCTGATCCAAATAAAAACATACCTAGACCATGATTTACACCTTTTATAAAGCGAAGGTCTGAACTTGGATGGATACCGAATTCATTACAGATGTGTTTATATGAAGGCAAGTTGTATTTACTATCTTTTTGATTAAATGTTGGACCACCGGGTAATGCTAAAGCACCCTGAATCCCACCTAGCTGAAATGATATTCTTCGTGTTGTAAAGTAAACACGAAACCATAAAAATACTCTAACCTTATGAGAAAGTTTCAGTTCAGAATCTGTTACATCATGGTTTCATCAGCCATTTTGTCTTGAAATAACAAGCGCTTGCTTATCCCATATCCTGAAGTAGCACGCCATAAGCAAAATTTAACTGTTGTGGCCAACAACAACAACAACTTTATTCGCATTTCCTTCTATAAAATAGATTTACAAAATTAAAGATATGGCACTATTTTTATTTTTATAATGAGTTTAGATCTAAAGAAGCAGGTCGCGAAAATATAGTTTTATAATGAAGGAGATGCCCAGGGCCTAAATAAACCGTTAGGTTTTCTAGCTAGACGCCAGGCTTATAACGTTTTTAGGTGATTTTGTAGCCCTCACTCACAAACAAACGCACAGAAAAGCAAGCTAAAAAAAAAGAACAATAAAGGCAAGTGCCTAGCGAAATACGTACAATTTAAGAGATCAAGTGTGAAGAAATATATATGT
>JANRMR010062209.1:0-23523 GCA_025434825.1 Bergia sp. 'catenularis' | reverse complement strand
AGTAGTAGTAGTAGTAGTAGTAGTAGTAGTAGTAGTAGTAGTAGTAGTAGTAGTAGTAGTAGTGGTAGTAGTAGTAGGTTCTTCAAATAGTAGTAATAGAATAAGTATTTGGAAAAAATCTAACAATTTTCAGAATTTTGCGAAAGACAAAGAGATAAATTTCATATAGCTTAGATAAACAACTTATTATGAAAAAAGCAATGCCAAAGCTACTGAGCGTTTCCCCGTTTCAAAATTAACAACCAACACTAAGTAAGGCAAATAGCATGAGTACATATACTTTAGTTTCTAGAACTTGCAATTTGTACACAAAATGCACAGAAATATGAAAATAGGAGTTTCGAGCAAGTTTTTTTACGCCGCGTCCGCGGAATTGCAAAATGGGAGGAGAAATCTCTAAAAATAAACGAAAGTGTAGAGAAAAACGAGTAGTTTGTAATGGACCCAGGGAAATGAATATTAGACAAGCTGGTAGTCGCAGGTTACGATGGACTCATCGTACTTAGTGATCCTTAGTAGACTGTGGCCCTCATTAGCGAAGTATTTAAGCACATGATTCTGGGCATGCTCCTTCTAAACGTGACTGACGTGTACTCAGGTGCTTGCGAGACTGAGGTGTGCTCATTTGCTTCCAAGACTAAATGTGAGTTCAGTTGTTTACGTGACTACATGAGGCGTTCTCGTGTGCATACGCAACTGAGGCTTGCTCGGGTGCTTACGTGACTGAATTAGCCATGAATTTTTCGGTGTCCTACAATGTGTCACGGCAAAGTGAAGCTGCTCAGGGCTAAGTAGTATTGCCTCATGGAAAATTAAGAGTGCTCACGGAAAAGTAAACTAAATGTTCACGGCAAAGTAAAGATTCTTCACGGCAAAAACTTCTTTAGTCACGGCGAAGTGAATCTGCCTAATGCAATGTAAAACTGCTGACGACAAAATAAAACTGAGCAGTTTTATTTTGCTTTGGCTTGAAGATATTTTACTTTTCCGTGTACAGTTTCATTTTAGCCATTCCTGTCCGTTAGTTCTGCGACCATGCGCTCAAACTCGCTCAATACTCCTAATTCGAATTCTACTTTTATATACAGTTGTTCCATGGTGGGAATCAAATCACTGTTTAAATAGAAATAACGAAATTCTCCATATAGTTGTCCCACTAAATTTTAAAAACATGTCAGGTTTCTGGATTTATGTCAATCTGATTTTTGAGACGGAAGTTGATAATATAACAGTTAGCAGCTTCTTGTTTTTTCAAAATCGGCTTTAGAATGGTAAAGGCTAATTTCAATGATATATTGGATTAAATGTTCGTAAATAGATATCGGATTATTTTTTTTCAGAAATGCAGTAATTGTAACTGAAAAACGGGTTCTTTTTGCTCCGCAAGTACGAAAATCTGGCTTTTCGAGGGAGTTTAAGTGTGTGGTCTGAAATACGAGGTGTGCAGCCACAGCCGTGTAACACCAAAGACTGCCGGAATCACTCGGTAAGTCTGGATACTGGACTTTTGGCAAAGAAAAGTACTGTTTCGCTGGCCAAATTAGAATTGCAATACTACGCAGTCTGAGAGCCTGGGTACGAGACACGAATTGGCCAATCAGACTCGATTTAGGAATCCGGAGATGCAACTCCAAAACGGCAGCTCAAATTAAGTACTGATTTCTTTCTTGGAATGTTGGAGTTTAGAAGGCTTTAATATGGGACGTTGCAGTTACGCCCAACTTTTGACAGAAACGCTTCCTGACAATCAAAATTCGTTTCTCGAAAGACTAGGATATGTTTTATTTGGCAAAATCTTGGAAGGAACTCCGATCACACGTCAGTCTGCTGTATATAAAATATACATGTCTTTAAAAAGTTTGAGGTAGGTTTTTCGCTTCTGCTTCCACTTTCTTCAGTTTTTACGAACTTGTCTGCCCTTTTAATCGACATGTCACACGAAATGTGTTTCCCGTCATGCACCGCTCAAACCGTTTCAGATGCACTGAACGGCACAATAACGGCTTCTCCTGTGTTACTTTCTTTTCTGTTGAATTTGGCTGACAAAACCGTGTAACTGAAGAATTTTAATTGTCTTGTTTATTCTTATATAATTATGTCTATCCAATACTTCACAATGTAGAACCGTACTTTAAAGACAAAGAAAAATCTTTCCATTTCAGTCAGTTTCTAAAGCCAGATCTCATTTTCATCTCCCCTGTTCAAAATGCGAGCTCACGAGATTGAGCGAAATGATAACAGAATCAGTTAATGAGCCAGAAAGGAAACTGTCCGCTACCTTATAGTACCAAACCAAGGTTAAGAACTTGTTATAAAATTAAAACTTGTACCACGCTTTTACCAAAGTGTTTTTTGATACAAAATAACAAATTCGTTGCCGTTTACAATCTGAAAGGGTCAGTGGAAAGTTTTGGCGGGCTTCTATTCAGCAGGGGGTCTGTAAAGAATTTGAAAAACAAATGTCTTTTTTTGTGTGAAATAAGTCATCCGGCAAAGTTATCTGGCGTCTTTTTGAAGCCGTTCAACAAACGAACTTAAGTGAAACTGGGAGAAAGGGGTATTTGTGATATGTAGTTACTCAACTGTTAACAAACTAACAGCATCTGGTGCCGGGGGTGAATGATTTACAGTGTATTTTTCATATTCGAAAGTTACTGTTCTTGGTCCAGTTGCCTGGAAACAACCACGCTATTTTTGCCGTCGGCTGCATTGTAGGGAGTAAATTTCGACATAATTGTATGACTTTAATTTGTTTTGAGAAGCCGAATGGAAGGTTAAGCTTATTATACACTTGCCGACAATAACAAAACGACATTCATTGTCTGCTGCTAATTGAACCGACTATTCCCAGAGTTCATAACCAATCTAAAGATAGCTCGCTTGTAAATTCTTCTTTGTTGATTTAAATTTAGATCTATTTAATAAATAGTTGTATCTTTCCTTATCATTTACGGTATCCGCAGCATGCGTTTTCGTTAACGTATAGATGTCCCGCTAGATTTGTTGTGCTTTGCAGTTACCCATAACCTAAAGACAGCCAATACACGACAATCTCTTCTCTGCAATGAAATGTTTTGGGCAGGAAAAAGTCCAGTTGAAAATTGTGAACATTTCCACAACAACGTATTGTTGTTTTATCAGATTATCCCGAAGCATCCTACTTTTTTGTATCTAATTTATTAGTATCAACGAAATTTGTTGGTTTTCGGCGCTGTCCTTCAGAAAGCATTATTTTGAACCGTAAATTATGCCCAAGTATATGTATATGTACCGTTTTTTAAAGCAAAACAAAACTTATGATAAGATCAAGACTGATGTGAGCTGTGCAGCCGTCCACGTGTTGGAGTTATTCATAGCATCGCCCGTAAACTTGCGGCACAAATAACTGTTTTAAAAGAAACCCCGTGAATGCTAACAATGAAGTCAAAGAAAGAAAGTCAGAATCAATGCCTAATTGTAGTATTATTGCCCTTGGCTGAGGTGTGACCATAAGCTGAAACTAACTTTGATCGAGAACAGTCATGGAGTTTTTGAACATGGACTCGATTTTGTTAAAGCTGTTAAAATGTGCTGGTGGCATTTTAAATACGGCTAATTCGTCCTGAACGGTTGTGTCTTAAATGGAGGCGTACTATTTACTGAGCTGCCGCGGTTCAAGTGTTTAAGGGCCGCTAGACAGTTCTGACATTTTTCTCTTTGAAACACTAGGCTGGTTTCAAATATATTTCGATAGAGTCCAGCTGAGACTAATAAGTTTAACGCAACTGGTTAAAATGTGTTCCGTTTTGGTTTAATAAGAAGTGATTTTGCTTAATATGGCAAATCGTGTCGAAGGTTATATATTACCGGAAAATTCTCTCCACTCCCAAACGCTTTAGTCACTAATTTGAATATTTGAACTTGCTTGTTTGTGAACACATGTACCGCCGGGTTCGCGTCTTTGTTTGCGTTTACGTTTTCACGGTGTTTGATTGTTTGTATATTTGTCTGTTTGTTTGTTTGTTTGTGTTTGTGTGTGCGTGTGTGTGTGTGTGTGTGTGAATTTGTGGCTGCGTTTACATATGTCAGTATACCCAGAAGATTTTTATGTTACAATTAACACAAAAAAGTTGAGACTGTTTGACTGCGACCTTAGCTGAATAGTTTAACAATATCGGATATCGAAGTATTTCTACAAGTGAAAGGACACTAGCCATTCTACAGTGCTTGCACTGAAACAAGAAAGCGGAACCCTGGAAACTAAATCAGGATAACAAGGTGAAAAATTTGTAATCGATAAATAGCTTACTTAACACCTAATATACTTAACATAACTGCAGTATTATTGTAAACACAATTACAGGAGGCGTAGACGAGATTCGAGTACCGGCAGCTGCGACGCCAATTTAGTGGGAGAAGAACGAGATTATGTTCAAGGTGACTCATTAACGCCTTGCTCGCGTCGCCTGGCGGACGCCTGTGGCCTTGACAGCGCACCAGCACGCCCGCAGAGCTAGCATCCGCTTCGTATGAAAATGAATTGAACCATAATGAAAGTCATAAAACAGAACAATTTCCCCTCAGAACTCTCTAGCGGTCGCGTTCCGTTGAATACCGGAGTTTCGAGTGTTGGATACAAGAGGTATACTGTTCCAAGTGTTCGGTACGACAAATGCGCTGTATCGCGCAAAAACCGCTGAAATTAAAAGATTAATACAAAATCGAATAACTATTTAGGTGTTTCTTTGGAGCCCAGAGCAAACTTGCGAACGCGTTTATAATTCATAATAGCAAACTTAAATAATTGCTCTGAAGTTTTGGACAATTTATCGTTGTTTTAGGTGATAGTGGTACTGAACGGTGCTTCACAAAACGGTAAAACGCAGAAGTTTAAATATGTTTAAACTGACGAAGTAGACGAACAAGTTGTTGTGCATTCGACAACCGGCGAAATGCAGAAACACTAACATTCAATAAAAAGTTTTGCTTGCGCACATATAAGAACAAAGTAATTTTGGTCGAGGCTCATTGTTTGTAATTTTTAAGAGTTTGGGAGCAACCCAGTTCAGCCTCAAATCGTTCTTATACTTAAGAGCAACACACTTGGGAAAAAACCCCAAAGTATCCAAAACCTACAGTTCAAATGATAACAGATCGGAGCCATCTCAAAGGATATGTAGTTTGCATTTATTTCAGTTTGCTTGATAAGTTCTGGTTTTGAGGAAAATAATCGCAGTAAGTTGATTATTTAGTCGTGAATCAAATTAAGTAACGCGTGTGCACGAAAATATATAGAGATCGAATTTATGCTTCAAAACTCAGCCTGACATTGCCCTTCATTTATTTTTGTGCAAATTCGAACCTCCTGAGTAATCTTATCTATAGTTGATCATATTAAAAACAAAGCGTGTTTATGAATGTTTGTTCAAGACAAATTCAATATCCCATATTTTAGTTACCCACCTTCCGAGTATCTCGCATCTGAACAGGTTTTTCAGGACTGCAACTGTTTCTTTACAATGGCATGGTAACTTGGGACTACCTGTGAAATGGCAGACACATTAATAGAAATGATTGAAAATCCAGTAAAATAGTACGTGATATTCAGTTGAAGAAGATAAAAGAACCACTTGTAATGTTTTGACTGTGCTAGTTTGCTGTAGAGCCGCCTACATAATCAATTGATACTCTGCGAATCTCTCTCATATACTTCTCTCTCAAATTATAAAAATAAGTGATATATTTTTGTTAATTTCTTAAATTCATATCAAACTTAAATAATTACTTAGTCCACTCCATTCTGTTCAGTCGCCTGCCATTAGACTTTGCATATATTGACAGTTTTTGAAAATTTAGAGTATATTTCTGAGTTACAAGTACCTTGAAGCTGGAATATCCCTAATATGCAGACGCAATTTTTTTTGTCAGTCCTGCATGCAACCTATGTTCGCCTCAGTGAAAAAACATGTCATATAGCTTCTAGATTCGGCTAACTTTATATCCCGTTCGCTCGCTTTCTTTCGTCCGCAACATTCAACGTCCGAAACAACATCATTTTCCTTTATGACGCCTTTGAATAAAATTCATTCTTTACCTGAATTCTTTCAAAAATTTCCAAGGAAATATTTTTGTCTTTGAACAAACAAGACAGTGGTTTCAGTCTTCGTATAACAGTATAAGACGTGCAACTCCCTTGTAACGTGTCCTATTTTTGGCAGACACTGAAAAGCTGAAAACTAAGAATTCCCACCCAGTTAAAGAGTTATGTTTCACGAAATTCAATATTGAACAATTGCTGATTGGATGATCCAGTGTGAATGGAGACTGGATGGTGACACGCTGTCTTTCTGATATCGTGTGTCGGTCAAAACGCGCGGTTTTCTCGTAAATCATGAGAACTTAACAATGTTGTAATACAGTGGTTCGCTTTTTGTGTCTGAATTTCCAACGAGATCATATATCCGAGTGCAATAAACAGCTATAGGCATCGTCTCAATAGCAAAGTATTTAAAAAAGCAACTACTTTTATATTACACTATACGAAAATGTCTGATAAACTTGATAAGCTTAAACAAATTGTTGGTTCTAGGTAATTCTGCATTTCATGAAAAACGGAAAGTGAAAAAACGAAGGAAGTACACCGTCGTTATTGACACAATTTTTAAAAAAAACTGTTAACGAACACTTTATTTTAATTATTTTTCAGGTACAAAGTTTGAGTTGATAGTTTCATATTTCTCCTGAATTTATTTTGGATCCAGATTTTGTGAAAAAGCCAATTGTTGGGGACAGACCTTAATAGGGCAGCTCTTTAAAGCCAGCTGAAAATAAGAAAATATACTGGAAAAGAAAAGAAGGAGGATCTGCGTTTGCACACAAATACACTGTTTTAAAACAGATATATTCCCTTAAAACACATCTCGCTCTTACTGGCTCCATATGTTAAAAAAGCATCTTTTCTATACCCACTCCATATAATGTAATTATTTCAATTTCCAACAAATTTCGTGTTTTTAATAGCTATTGCTACTGTACTTGACGCAACCTTATAAGAAATATCGTTTTTATGGACATGCGCGTACATTGTTAATATATCGACTTCATATCACAAACCACTCGGTTGCTTTAGATGCTGCTAATATCTTAAATGCTTTTGATCAACGAGCTAATTCATTAAGAGCTACTGAGCATTGAGTAAATTTTTTACTTTTGGAAGTTTTATAAGTAAATTGTTGCACAAGCTACTCAAACTTAAATTGGTAAAAGCATTAGCACCTCAATATGAGACAAATGCCAGATGATTGCTTTGACCCTGAAAAAAAAAAAATGGAAGAAAAAGCGTCCTTGCGTATTACGAATACCCTTCCACCAAATTAATTAGCCAAATGTATAATATATTTACTCTTTAATCCAGGACCAAATCTAACACCCTCAATATGTCTAGTGATGTGTAACACAACTTCGGCTAAAGTCTAACCTCAAAAATATTTTTATTTCTGAAATTGGAAAACACAAGGGAAATCACACGTAAGAATTGGTTCGTTCATTTGGACGCGGAACGATTTTCGCAATACGAACTAGTAGTGCTAAAGGTGTTTACCGATGGAAACTCATTATGGTCTCTCAACACCTCTAACAAATGTTTAATGAAAACGCGCTTTTCGCGAAGCCTGGTTTCTCAGGAGCATCCATGAGGAAATTTCCTCAAACTCTTCTGATTGTTTTAAAGTGCTAAACATCTTAGTTCAAAAGACTAACCGAAGATAACCGAAATATTGCATCATCTCTAATTCTAATTAAAATCAAGCTTTAGATTGATTTTTTTTAGAATTCTGAAAAAAATTCTAATATATTTTCAACCTATGGGCTAGTAATGTCTTGGGCTTCGCAGGAAACTGCCTGTTCGAATTTTAGAATTTCTAGTTACTCCAGAAAAGGAACATCTTTTTGGCGGTCACGTCTGTGTACGTTTATATTTCCACAGAGAACAATAGCTGTTCCAGGTGCTAAACATTCGCAGCACATAACTATGGACTGAAACTGAAACTGTAATTTCGGCCGAACCTAACTCAAGGCCATCCAGAACATGTAGCCCTCCGAAGTCAAGAAAATAAAAGGTACTTGCTCTACCTTGCAGTTCCTCCACAAAAAGAGTATATTTAGAGTTCTTCCAGCGAAGCTGTGGTTAAACCCTATCCATCATTAGGATCTGTTACCAATCTATTCTCTTCCTGAGAATTATGCAGCATATTACTTTATGGAAAAAAAGCATCTCATGAGCTTGAAAATTGCTATATGGCAACTCTTAGAACACTTTAATAGGTGAAATTGCTTTGAAACTTTTTTCTGTTGCCAGAGTTAGCATGTTCTTCGAAAGATTACTGGTATTGACAAATGGTTTATAGAGATGTTATAAAGATGTTTTATGTTTGTTCGGTCAACAACAGCTGCACTACCACGAAACAGATGTGCAAGTCTACAGGAAGCTTTGTCCACCTTTCAATTTTTAACCCATTACTTCCACGGCCGCAACCTGAAACTCTCGAGAGGAAGGCCAGAAAAAGTTATCTGTGTTCTAAAAGGTTTATTTTTCAGTGTTTTTCTAATAAAATATTTGCAAAAAGTTTGACAAAGGGCCCCCTGGCCCCTCCCCTAAATTCGTGCCTGATTTCAGCTATTATTTTGGTTCTTGAAGAAAGACTTTATTTGATTCTTTTAAAAAAGGTTAACGACTTACGATTAAAATTGGTAAGAAACTCTAACTACATTTTCTGTCCTGGTGTCGAATGCAAGAAAAAAAAGTTCAACGCTAAATATTTTAAGATATAGTAGTTATCGGCAGATGAAAAATATAGATAACATGGAGAAAGCACAGCAGTTTCGGAGCTATCAAAGAGCTTTGGAAGTCACTCGCGCTGTAGTCTTAGCTTCCTTCTAACTTTCGCCACATTGTACGAAACAATAATACGACCACATGTCTCCTCTATATCTAGTTGTGATGAACAGATCTGAACAAACGTTTGTTTCTTAGAAAATCCAAAGAAAGCTCTGGTAAGTTTTGTCTGTTGACGGGATGACAAACTATGCCCCTTGGGCTCGGGAACTAGAAAGGGATGACAATTCAGTCATGAACACGTTATCCTCTAAACTAAGTAATGATTAATCCCTTTTTTATGTCCAATCACATATTAATCGGTGCGTTTGCTAGGAATTGTTTTTAGCTTGTTAACAATCTATCTACAAAAACATGAAACCGGAGTTTCAAAAAAGATGGCAGTGCTTATGTGTGTACATTTGCTTAAAAATGAACAATGTCAAGTGAAACTAAACACGTTGAAACTAAACTATAGCCTTGTAGTCACTTGCGGCTCTTCAGTTAAGTTTGCTAACTGTAAACAAAAACATTCCAACTCTATCGAATTTAAGTTAAACTTAAAATAAAATGAAAAATATTTTAAAATCAAAAGTATAGCGGTTTTAATAACTGATCAAACTCGCTGAATGCAGAAGCCTTCGACAAAAATGTTGATTTTCGTATCAGAAGGTCCAGCTGGCAATACAAATTGCTAAGATTATTTAACAACAGCAAAACGTTTCTTGTTTGAATGAAAACTTCTGTAAAATTTTGAATTGGCGGAAGTGCTTTTGTAAGTATATGAGAAACGTACATTCGATATACGAAAATATGTAATTAAGCATCTGCCGCGGCATGTCACACTTTCAGTATTTCAAGTATAAACCTGTTTTGCAACACCGTTGTCAAGTTTTAAGCTTTTGAAGAGAACTAAAGGTTCACACAAAACATAAAGTTGTCTACTGTAGCTACAGACAACATCTGTAGCCGGCCATGTTCAGAAAAACATTTTAGTTTCGTTGTATGTCTCATTTTGCATCCACTGTATAGTGTTACGCAGGAGTATCGATTGGTTGTCTTCTGTGCAATTCAAATTCGCATTCTCTGAAGATCCACATTCGCTACTTTTCAAGCATCAAGCAAAAAAACAGACCAACAGTTTTTAACGACAACCTGTTTTTATTAGAAATCATTTCTAACTATTAAGTACGATTCCTTATTCTTTTGCAAGCAGACTTCGAGCTTTCCTCCGTTGTCAACCGGGTGTATAGAATTAGACGAGATAATTCACCAATTTAACAGCAGTCGCATTCAAAGTTAGGTACTGTACTTATACGTAATATTCACCAAGCATCGTCACAAGAAACAAAGATTGTGGGTAGGATATTTGTTTTCTGTTGATTCTGCTAGTTGGTTGGTACAGAGAGTTAAGAAATAATTATTTGACTTTGAACTGACTTATAGTTGGCTTGATGACTTATGTTGTTATCTTTCGTTCGTTATAAAAAGCTGATCGGCGTGTGAGTTTTGTTGTTTAATGTCCGGTTTTTGCCAGCGTAATTACAAAAGGTTTTATGGCTCCAAGTATCTTTCCTTTTCTTACTTCTTTCGATTTTAATAGTACCTGAAACAAACTGAAGATAAACTACACTGCTTATCATTCTGATTTCCTAAAACATTTTCGAAAAGATTTCAAAATGATTTTATGTAAGATAGAATTTTTGCCAAAATTTTAAGTCCAGCTATTAGCAAAATATTTTGCATGTACATTTTGTAATTTTGAACAGTTGTGAAAGATGCCTACCACTTTTTCAGCGTACAAATTGTTTAAAAATTGGGCGTTGTTAATTTAATCACAAGTGATTGCCATCTGCTCAACAACAATGAATAAACCTGCTCATTTATTTTTTTGATAAACAACCTTTTTAATGTTTAAATCTTTAAACATTCTGGTTTTTTTCTATATTTAGTATCAAAAATATCTGAATAAGAACTCACCGCCTCTGATGGCTGCAACTACGGTAGAATCCGTAATTGAGCTGAACTTTCTGAACAATGATGACGTGGAACAATGTTATTTAAGAGTGCAAAACAAAAAAGAGCATGCAGTCAAAACACCTTTTTTCGATTCTCATCGTTTGTTGTTAGAATACCAAGGAAGTTTCAGGCTCCAAATCCCCAGTAATGACAATTGATGGAAAAACATCTCAATATTTTCAAAACTCAAGCTGTGTGGCTGTGAACAATGCATCTGAAACAACGTAGGGCTGGCCTTTATGGCTCTCGCCACGCGTGACTCGCATTCATTTATAAATCATAAATCAAAGTTGGGGGCTACATTCAATCTAATCACCTGTCAGGCTGAAACTCTTCAAAACAATACCAGCTTGTTAACGAAAGTTTATTTTCAAAACTTTTATCCCATAATTGAACCTTAATACCGCCAAGACGAAATCTTAATTAATGAGTAAAATACAGAGTTAACAAACTAAAACATTTAGGTTAATGTTGGAAGAACCGTGCTAGCAGGTAAAATGTGTATTTAGTAGAAAAGATCCGACCTTGACCCGATTATGGTTGAAAACTGTCTCAGAAGTCAACTTACGGATGATTTATAATTCTATATCATTAGTTGGGGCATTTGTGGGATACTTTGTGTAAAACTATCTCTACCTGGCACAAAACTGATTCAAGTTTTCATCCCAAATTACTGAAAGCAATTTATCATCCAAGTTCACAAGCCAGATCTGCTTTCTGTGATAACAAATTGTAAATTCTCCTTCGTTCAGTAAAACAGGGCTATTTTATGCAGTGAACTAGAAAGACAATATTCCATTTATAATCAGATGATTTACTGCTAGCTCTGAGTAATGACACACTTATATCAATCCTCTTGAGCGGTGAATAAGCCGGTTATAAACCTTTGTCTTCGAGTTTAACGGATATTTGCTAAACACGCGCTGTACACAGCTCATTAGCCCATTTCTCCACCCAAAGTCTTTAAGTTCATTGAAGCGAAGTTATCAATTTATGTATCAAAATTATGGATTAACAGGAATTGAAGGATTATAGAGAAATTTTCTTGTAAGGATTTTTTTCATTATAAGTATTGCCACGAGAATGAAACCCTATAGTGCTTTGACAGCTCGGCATTCTTTCTGTATGAAATACTGCCATCTTAGCAGGCAGGCACGTTGACAAGTTCTGTAAGTAAAATATGGCTTTGGTACTACGTATAAAGCCGTGCCCTCTCGGGGGTTAAGAACCGAATGAATAAATACAGTTTCAGCATGAAGCGTATCTATATTCAAAGCAACAAAGTTACACGTTGTTCGTCGCAGTGAGGCGTACATTTCATTTGTATAGGCATCAAGCCAGGACTTGCTTGTCTGTGAACGTTGGGGAAAATGCTTTTGTAGGGAATCGTCTGTCACTTTGGAGTCACACCAAGGTACCAAACTAAAATCTTACATGAAATTCGGTTCTCATATGGATGTTAATCATTTAGTGTATTAAACAATTGAATTTTGAGATGCTGTTTTTAAACTTGAAAACAATTTTGAATATATTCTAAGATTGTCGTACCCAAATTTAGACCCAACTGCATATCAACTTGCAAGTTCAGTGGCCCATTGCAACCCCAGTTTCTTTACCTATTAAACTATCATTCGCACAATGGCGGCCAAGGTCCGCGATAACTGCTTTAGGGTGGGGCAAGATTGTGAGCCTCTGACAATCAATATCTTAATTAAAAGCTAGAAGAAGACTTTAGATGCAGAAAGAACCGCTCTTCTGCTTGCAGACAAGCCAAATTAGCTTAATAAAGCATAACCAACAGAAATCTCGTAAAATCGGCTTCTCAATAGAAACTAATTGACTTATGGTTGCAAAGTGTACTTCAGTGGATTATAGTCAGCTGCGGTTTTTCAGCGCTCATTCTTTGATTCGCAAAGAAATGCAATCATACGACGTGAGGTAAGACTAGAAACGGATAAGAAGAGTTTTGAATCGGCGTACTAGAAAATAATTTAGAATACACACTAATATAGTCATATCTAGCGTTCTTACTCAACTCTTTCATGAATGCTTCGGTTACCGAAATCAGCAACAATTCCCCATTGTTCTGTACTTAAAACGGAACAAAATTTATGAAGCTAGAGGTTCGAACTTTATCGGCTGACTGAAACCATAATTCGGCATTGTATTCAGTATCCTAAAGACATGTTAGAGTAGTTTGAAAATATGAAAATAATTAGCAGTGATCAGATATACAGACAACATACTGGGAACTCGATCGTTAAGCCTGAGCGGTGTGTTTAACTTTGTAGTTTGTTTTCGTGTTTGCTCTGCATACAACCTTGAAACACGCGAACTGCTATAAAAAGGTTAGACGGAAAATAATACAAAAGAAGAGCTTTTTGTTGTAACTTGTACTTGTTCAATGTTCACTCTCAAAAAAACTCACGTTCCGTCGGCGGTCCCTTCTTGTTAGCAGCAGTGACAGTTTTCACACCTCTCTGGTTAGCAATCGTCCTCGGGAGAAAGTTTGGTGAAAGAAAGATGAATCACTTCTCCCTGATTACTTTTATTTATCACATGAAGTGTCCCAAACCTGGCAAAGACTACATACTAACAAAAAAGTTAAGTTTAGGGGAGACTTGAATGCAGTATCAAACTAGATTGCTCGCCAATTTGTTTTGTTTTGATGAATTCCAATATGAAGCGGCGCGATTTCAAGCTACTAAATCACTGTCGAAACTGTTAATTGAAGATAAAGAACGATACCACAACTAAACTGTAATTACAAAATCAGTGATAGTTAAACTTTCATAAAGTGTTTATGATAACTATAATTTCGTGGTTTTCACATAACATATTATATAATTATAGAAATAGGACGATTATACCAAGTGAAAGGATCGGCCGTGCACTCCTTTGTAGTTCAAGTTCTGTGGTTGATTAGCACACTGGTTTCAAAATTTCAAAATTCCAAGTATCCTATCATTCAACAAGTATTCAACAAGTATAATATAAATGAATATAAGTGGATGGTTGACGAATATTAACGCTGAAGAAATATATGTTAGAATTTAGCTTGCTTGAAACGATTATGTCGAGAAGTCAGAGCTATATCCAAGTAGTAATCGAAGAAGGTGGTGCAATTCGCTCTTGTTTCATTGCATATAAAGTCGTACAAAACTACTTAATGTGGAAGCTTTTACACCAAAGTTAAGACTTTATCTCATATTTTTTGTTGAAGAAATTAGAAATATATGCATTTAAATTTCAAGTAGTTTCGTGTCAAAAAAATAAACAAGAAGTTAGTCTTGTGCCATGCTTTCACTTCGGGGCCTTTAGCAGTCCAACTTATATCTTAAAAGGAGGGGGAAAAGGTTGTACAAATTCATAAAACACTTTTACAAGTGTGGTAACTGTTTTAACGGAGAACTGCAAAAGAAGCGAGTTTCGAATACGAAATATTTGATTGAGAACAACGAGAGATTTGTCAAGGCGAGTTACTTTGTCCTTACAAACGCCATACTTTGTCAACCGAAGCGTGCAGTTGGAAAAGATTTTATCGTCGCCAAAAGAGAAGCGCAAATTATATTTAGAATCTCTTGTAGCTAAACTTATCTTTTTGGCCTTTGGGTATACTTTTCCGCAATTTCATTAGATCAGTCTCGTTAACCTATTGAAACAAATCTTATCCCGTTCTAAGAAGCATTTAGAGCCTATTGTGAGGCACTGACCTAGAAAACCAAGAGGTATATTAAAAATGCACGATATCTTGTGTTCTAAATTAATGAAAGTTTGAAGAAACACATGTTTAACTTTTATCCTGTAAAATCTTGTTAAGTAAATACGAATTTGACAGTAACTGAGTAATCTAACTTAAGTAGTTGTCAAGATAATAGCTCAAGTTTGCTTACTCAATAAAGCAAGAAGTTTTATGGACTAACTCCGTGCGCAGAGCAGATCGTTGTCTATTTGCATATAGATTGTACTTGCCGGCCAGACAAAAACTCACGTTTTGCCTGACATTTATTTATAGCCCTGTTTAAAATAGGATGATTATGTGGCATTCTTTATACAGGATCTTTGGATGTTGAGCACAAAATCAGAAGGAAATGTATTGAATTTGAGGTCAAACAATTCCGTTACGCAGGAAAACGATGCTTCGTTCAATATGTGGTTGTTTTCTTGTTCTCTTGGGGTTCCAACGACAAAATAAAAGCATAAATCAGCAAGTGGTTCTTTTGATTTATTGCCACTCAACTTTTCAGTGATATTGAAGAGAAAGAGTAGATATCCGGCAAGTGTTTGCTTTACTCTGGAGTCTGTAAAAACCTCAGCAAAGTACTCGTTTTTAAAGCAAATTTAGGCAGTTTTATCCTTTGTTCTAATTCATTCCTCGCTGACTACTTGGTAGCGGCGGCGGGCCGATAAAAGCTAGAAATTCCTTGATCACACACTACAGCTCACATATAAATTGGATATTTTGCAAAAGAAACAAACCTTGATATACAAATTTATATATAATATGCCTCCGTAAATAATATATTATCAGAAAGAGCATCACCTTTGATCACTTTGCTTCGCACACTATTCACACATAATCACTCATGTACCCGCAGACACGACACACGAGAATAGTGCAGTTTTCGTCGAATACTTGCAAACCGAACGTGCTCTGTAACTCAAAAATATTATTATTAAGGAACTTTAGAAAGAAAAAAGTATGTACACTTTGATAGCCATATCTTTGAAAGGAATACCATTAAGTATTTACAACAGGATTAAGTTAAACTGTTTAAGTGTTCGAAAATTTAGCGTTCGCGAGCCTTCCATGTGAATCATCTTGTACAACCGCGTCTCATTCCTCTACTTGTTGGGATTACCGGTTTATTTTCCTTTTTCCATTTCATCCGCCGGTTTTGAAACCAGATTTTAATCTGCCTTTCAGAAAGATCCAAGTGTTTTGATAGTTCAGATCGTCGCTCTTTTGTGAGGTATCTTGTGAAGTGGAACTCTTTTTCCAACTCCAGAAGTTGGTTTCTGCTATAAGCCATTCTTCGCCTGCTTTTGAATGGCTGTTTGAAATGCCAGGGCATTTCGTCTTCTTCGTCTTCTTCTACATATTCTTTGTCCTCTGGTGAATAAGTAAAGAAAGAGAGTAAATAAGGAAACAACTTCTTTGTCTGACCGCAAGCAGGATTTTGAGCACAAGAGGCTAAATAACGTTTGTTAACTTTAGGTGTGTGAAAATCGTAATTGCCCAAAATAGGAATACTTTGCGCCTTTTGTTTATGAGTCAAACTGTACTTATGTTTAAATGCTAAATAAAACTAAAAATACGGTTACTATTTTTTGCTAACACACATATATGATGAAGAAATTTCAAAAAGATTTTTTTGTATGAAATTTATTTTAACAATAACCCTTCTTCGCATACTTGCAACAAAAGAGGTCTGCGGGTTCCTAGGGTAGATGCCAAATAGCAGCAAAGAACGGTTGTACTTGTGTACAATTGTCCAAACGTTATTCTTGACGTTAAAACGCGAACCACTAACTGAACAAATTTAGTCTTTAGCACACATACCTTGGGGGTTCTTTTCCTTTGGCTTGGTAGACTGCCTCGGTTCTTTGTAAACGCTAGCTTGAAAGGAAGGCTTTGATGGTTCATGAACGCTGCCTTCAGTAATTTTATGAAGCATCGGGGAGGAACCGATAGAACTCGAAATCGCTGCCAAAGTCTCTAAGCTGTCCTTCACTGACGGATAAGGTATACTGTTTAGTGAAGGGGTGAAACTAGGCACTGTGCTTGACCTTGGAGGGACTGCTGTGCAAGATTGGACCGTGTCAGCTCGGTAATATTGATATGGATTAAACGGTCGGATTCCACAGCTATACATCATAGATGGCGGATTATAGCAGGGCTGTGAGGAGAGCTGACTTGGACTAGGGTAATAGTACTCCATTATTCGCTAGTATTGTATTTCTCCGATTGACACGGGTAGCAAGTCAAAGGAGCATACTGGTCGTGCCAATAAAAGAAACACAGATACATATACTCCGCTCATTATTGTCATGCTTGTTGGGTAGAAAAGGCAGATCCCTATTGGCTGGTTAACAATAGCCGCGTCACGTTTAACGTGACCTCAGTAAACTTGTGGCGCCCATTTAAACAGAACGATTAGAGCCGAAAATACAAAGGTGTTAATTAAAATCTGGCGTCTATTCCATTTCGCACATTACACAAGAAAGTGAGATACGAAAGATGTATCACTGATAGCGTAGTTTTGTACTAGTACCCGTACAAACTCAAGACTATCTTGTTGTAAATATGCATAATATACAGCTTTCAAAACTGCATGTGGATTTTCAGTTAAACAGTTTGATGTTCTCAGTCATGTTTTCACAAAAAATGCCGGCGGATTCTGTAACACTTCATATTTCATACGAAGTTGAAAAAACAATACGAAAAATCAAAATGAGCTGGTGTTGATGATAACTTCGAACTTCGGTTCGTTATACTGAATTTTTAATTTCCGATTATACAAGAGAGTCGTAAAGCTTTCTCTAAGATACTTTAGTTTGTTTTCTCTGATTAATTTTTTTGTTACAAAAACATTAACAAAGTGTTTTACGGTTTTGAAATTGAACGAAAATTGCAGGAAGTCATAGCACACGAATGATTTGGAATGTGTCGAGCAAAATAATGACCTAATTACTCAAACTGTAGTCGGAATCGACAACTTTTGCTCGTGACTGTCAAGAAGTGTTTTCCTCGCAATCAGCTGCCTAAATTTGTGGTCAACATTCAAGTAGGATTGCTAAATTCTCAGTTTTGAAAAGTCAAAGATCAACTACTGAGTTTAGCATAAGTAACTCGATAAGCGCCTTAGCAAAATACTTCAATGAAGCTAGTTAAGACCTCAATGGAGTTTTCGATTCATAAGTCGAATTGAAGATAGACAGCGCAATGACTTTACTGTAGTCTGCCGCAAGAGACACTTCAATTACACGAGATAATTAATGATGTTTACCGAGAGCATTAAACAATTCTTTTTAAGTAAAATTGATGGTTTTTTACATGGTATATAAATGCACCTCATTAATCATTTCATCATAGGGAAATAACAAGTGTGATGATTGCATTGCATACGCTGCTAACAAGCAAGGTACCGGAGGGGTGCTGTGTGAGAAATATTCACAACTCACTGTTTCACTCAGAAAACTTGGTCAAGGAACTAATCATTTTAAAAAGGTTGTTTAGCTACGGTAAGGCAATTTCAACGGACGTTTTAGTAATACGCAGCTTTATTCAAATGTACACTAAAGGCTGAATCGAGACACTAGTTTATATTGGGTGGTAAAATGTGCACTCGATTGGAGACGCGTGGCGGACAAAACAGGTGAGGAAAAATGCCAATCCACAAATTAAACTGCTCTTGTTACACCTCCGTTCAAGTACGGTTCCAGAAGTGTACTCAGTTTTCAACCAAATATCTTTTGGAAGTAAGGTTTATTTGGCTTGGTTTTGACAAGATACAGACAATAGGGTACGTACGAGACTGTAGTTGTTTTGGATAAAAGAGGCAGTTCAAATATTCTTTAACGTAAAAATTATTACACTTTGCACTGAATGTGAATTTTGAGATCTTTAACTGAAACCATGTTTAGTATCGTCAACACTGAAAGAATTTGCCAGAAAAAGAAAATGAACGGAATGTGTCGAATATAGCCAGTCAGGCGAGTGAAATAAATAAAGTAATCACTGTGCAATTATTAATAACACTAGTAGAATGGTGAACAGATACAAGAAAAGCCCTATAATCCCACACGTTTACTTTTGAGATATAAATACTAACGAGAAGTTAAAAGGTGAAAACAGTGGACACTGAATGCTTCGGCGACTTGGCGCCGCCATGGAGCCCAGAACACAAAACATATCCCCGCCGACTTCGCAGCCAGCGATCCATCATGGTTAACTGGTCACTTTAAAAGAAAAGCCGCTTCCAATTTTCTCTCAGCGGCATTTTTGCTTTGCGCTTCCAGTTACCCGTCTAGGTAAACCCCGCAACACTGGCGTAATAGTTTTGTTTTTCCGTTTAGCTTAACTAAAGTATGCGGTAATATACTGCCTGTAATTAATGATTGGTATACCGAAATCGGTCCAATCATTTCGCACAAGTACTAGACACTGAACTTGGTGCTAGGGCAGCTGATAAAATCTTACAATTTGCACAATGAAAATTCAGGTTCCAAATTTGGTTAATTGTCATAATGATTAGACTTAACTAAAATGTGTCAGCAAAGCAGGCCTTGTGTAACCCAATTAAACTGATATCTACATTGTGAGTCCGGGTCTTCCTGGCGTCTCTGTTGTGTAGATAGCCGCTCTCGAAACAGTTTAGAGGAAACAAACATTCTCCGATCCCTAAAGACTCGCGATTTGTTTACACAGCCACTGCAAGTGATATCTTGAAAAGTGGCTTAGAATTCAGTTTTCATAGATGTATACATAGTTACATTTTTGCGGTTGCAGATTATGTGAATCTGAGTACGTCCATCTAAAAAAACCTGGGCTCAGAGAGTTTTTAAAAAAATATCTTTTTGGGTCGCTCAAGTAGAAAGGCTTAGGTAATATATTAAGGCTGTGGTTATACTTCGCGATCATAGAGGCTAAACTATCCAGCTTTGCCAGCGAGTCTCGTCCACTCCCAGGAAGTAATAAGAAAGGCAGTCTCTAACTTTAGTTAGAAATACAACTGTTCACGTAGTTCTGCACCCCAGTGCCAGCAATGGTAATATTAGCATCCATTAAAATGTCTGCATGATAGCATATTTTAAAACTCCTAAAATCGATACTTAAATGCATCTCAGTAGGTAAAAATATGTCCCTGAAATCAAAACATTGAAACACTAATTCAATGTGGGTATGTTTGCGATACGGTATCATTAAAAGAAAGTAGCTTATATGAGGACTATTTAATATTCAATCTGTAAGCTTTCTGATTTTTCCTGGAAAGAGAAGTGATAATTTAATCCAATACACTGTTTTTAAAAACATGTATTAGAGCGTCTGTAGCTATATTGGGCTGAGGCTGGACGTTCCTTTTTGAAGATCAACCCGAGTTATGTTCTTTGCATATTCTTGCGGCATTTTTAACCTCAACGTTCTCAAAAAAAATTATTGTGTAATAAGTCGGTATTTTAGTAGCGATTATCAGTTAACATTTATAGAAATAAACGTTCTTTTCTTGGTATCATTCTGAATTATGTTGTTAGCATGTTCCTAAAATTTGGAATTTTTAGCCTCAAGGCTCTTATAAAATAGTTTATAATAAAAAACAGTCGGTATTTTATTAACGATATATTATAAGTTTAGTTTGTACTTTGTAGAAATAAATGTTCCCTTCCTAATCTCCGCCTGAGATATGCATGCTCTTAGCGTGTTTTACATTATCGCCGTTTTTCAACCTCAACGTTCTTACAAGAATGATTCATTTTTTTAAAAAAGGGTGTACATTACAAACACAGGAGTGTGAATATTCAAATAATAGCCTTCTCTATTGTCTCTTTTGAGATTATTTTTTTAATCTTTGCGATAAACTGAATTCATAGTTTGTACATAAATAGTTTCAAACTCTTCCAAAGTGGGGATTTAAGTTCAAAAGAAAGGGTCGCTAAATGCAGATTGTACACAAGTACGAATGAACATAATAAAATCTGATCATTTTTTATTGTAAATGACTATTTGACATTTCTGTTTATAGTTTATATTTAATCAGGAAAGAGTGACTGAGACATAACGTTTGTTATCTCCTCTTTAATTCATCATGATGGGTAGAACTATCATCTATCCGCATCAATCCTAATTTGGTCTAACCACAGAGCTAATTGTTTACACTTATTTTAAAACGTTATTGAAAGCTTTCAGTTAACCTGGCTTAATTGGAAGGTATTTAGATTACGGACTTCCTTTTTTACTTAAAACACAGTAGTAAACAAAAGAACCGAAAGAAAACGAGAATCTCTTTTCTGTGTGTATACGCATTTAAAAAGAAAATTCATATAATTTCCACCGAGGTTCCTTCTTCTTTTTTTTTTCTTCTGACAAATGCAGTCTTAGATCGTTCTTAAATATCCTTATTTTTATACACAAATTAACTGGTCCAGTTCAAAATAAGAGTTTTTATGGATCTAAGCCATAGCATGATCTTGATGTTTTGCTTAAAAGGGCAGTTTCACGGTTACTTCATACAAATCCGCTACTTCCCTAAAGTAGTTCCTTCATTTATACTCAAAGTATATTAACGAGGGCAGTTCAATTTGACAAAAAATATTTTATTAACAAACAGAATTGTCAAGGATCATTGCATTTTGGCGTTGTATTACGTTAGTCAATGATTTATCCTGCAGGCCAACACTAAACACGCTTCACCAATCATAACTATAATCCGTTTCAATCGTCCTCAAAATTAAGCCATCCCTACTATATATTCAATTTTTAAGGCAGAACTGTACTTAAAATCTTTGTAGCAGAAGTTGTTTTTGTAGTTTTAACTTCTTTTGTGCGATCATACAGTGATAGCCCCTCAAATTTGTTCTTTCAGTTTAGGCAAAGCGTGCCCAAAACGCTTGATTAAAGTTATTCGTCATTGCAGCTTCTATTTTCTATTTTCTGCTTGCTGTAAAGTTATCAATGCAAGCTTGTCAAACAAAAACCCTCTACTTAATTTCTGCAGAGCAAAGTGTGTCGTCTAGTTTAAAAGAGAATGATATGTTTTCCACTTTTTCGTTTCGACAAAATAGTGAGGACAACATATTACCTTAGGTTTCAATCGCAAGCGCTAACAAAGATATAGGCTTTTCGAAACTGATCTCGTCAAAAAATATCCTTATAAATGTTTACGGAAGAAAATTATATTAGTCCTGCACGCTCTTAGGGTAACTGAACTATGTTACTTGATGGTTAAAATTAAGAAGTTTTTAAGTACATTGTACTGTAATGCAACCATTTTCAAGTATCCTACATTCAAGCCTATAAATTTTAAAAGGCTTAAAAATAGGTTTCAATTAGTGGTATTTCCTGTCATCCTGTTGTTAAATGACTTAATTGTGGTTAGATAGCCGGCATAAGTCAGTTGAAGAAGTAGGTTTTACCCGCAATGACCTTGTGCTACCTCTTCTACACTAATGTATAGAACAACTGCTTTGTGCAAGTTGTAGTTCTAAGGACGATAATGGACGATGTCACAATCCAAAAACAAAGACATGTACTAAAACGGCATTTGATCATCAGAAGTATCTTTATTTGCGCAAGAAAAGATATTTTCAATATATGCTTCGGTTATAATTTATGTTAATCATGTGTACATGTTCTCTCAAAATATGACTGTATAATTACAATTTCTACAACCAAAAATAAACTGAAGAAGGATTACCAGTGACACCATCGGAACTACAGTGTAACCGCGCCTTACGACCCGACCTTGTTATTCTAACCGCCTTTTATGTCACGAGCGAACGCCAAATCCATCCACTCCGTTAATAAGACCAACAGCGCTCAACGTTTGGAGCCAAAAATTGCCGGCTAAGTTTGATTCCTGCCCTACAAAGACAGCTCGTGTCACACACGCAGGTTGCCGATCTAAATCGTAAATTCTTAGAAAAGCTATTTTCAAAAGATAAACCTTTAAGCGAAAACTTGGGAAAGTCATCCCTTTTCGAAACTGTAAATTCAATAGAGGTCGTGTTGGACATCGATTTAGAAACGTTACCCGGCCAATCAGAACGCTCGTTATATTGTTTTATTTTATAAAGTTACAAGTATATAAGTACATAAACAGAGAAAACCAACGTTCTTAGTACCAGGCCATAGGTCTTAGATTAACAAACTTTTTTCAATTTTTTTTTCTCGCAGGTTACTGAAAGTGAGGGACCATGACACTTTACAATCTGGGACACATGGCATACAGACATCATTCAGCTATTAAGCTGGTCCATACACCCACCAATAATCCGAGGAGCTACAGATTAAACTAAAATTAGTATTTTTAGAGAGTGGTGATTTTTTCAAAGGAAGTTTTAGCAACTATTTAAGCGACTATATATTCAGTTAGCCTGAATTGCATGAGAATTGGATAAAATACAGAAAAAAGGGGTGGGGGAGGGAAAGGGAGCTGAAAGGATTGGGAATGGGAAAATGAAAAAATGGGAAAGTTTTCCATTCCCCCCCCCCCCCTCCTCCCTCTCTCCTTTTTCTCTATTTTCCCAAAAGTCTCGTGTAAATGAGCGGTAAGCAGGCTATTATTCAGTCATTAATTTTGTAATAGAAATTAAGTTGATCTCAAACACCAGCAAAAACTAAACCAAACACACACGGACGATAACTAATTTTAGCGAATACATAATTTAACATTTTTTGGCCAACTTCTATTTTTTCGTCATCAAAACGAAATAGGCGATGAACTTTATCATTGTATGATGTGCCCACACAATTATTTTTTAAAATTCCAAACCTTATTTTTACAAAATCTGAACAAAAAAATTTTTAATTTTTAATCTAATCTAATCTAATCTAATCTAATCTAATCTAACCTAATGTACCTTATTATCACTTATTTTCGCGAGACTTAATTTTCCCGATTTTCGCGATTTAAAAAATTTCGCGAAATTAAAGT
>JANRMR010061988.1:0-14169 GCA_025434825.1 Bergia sp. 'catenularis' | reverse complement strand
GGGATAGAACACAAATATCTTTTTTACATATTGGGCCCAAAAGACGTGGATTTACAGTCAAGTTGAAGGGGCTCTTTCATGCTTGAATCATTGAAATTTCTCTTTTTCAGAACTTAAGACTTTTTTGTGTTATTTGTCCAAAGAATTTTAATAGAAATGATCTTGATCGACCAAAAAGACCTTTGAAGAATGGCATTTGTCCTGGTTTGAAGCATTTTAAAGCGATTCCGGCACCACTGATAACACGATCCTTAACAGGACAAATAATACAATCCAATTTAATCGTCGCCTAAAGCAGACCATCCGTACTATTTGCCTGTCGAAAAACTTAGAGATTGGTATATGAACAGTGTCTGTTTAAAGTTATTTTAGCTGATAACCAAGTTTTCTTGTCAATAAACTTAAAGCATGCGCAAAGGCGTGAAAGTGACCTTTTAATGGCTTCGATAATCAAGTTCTCTTGTGGAACATCAAAAGATGTTATATAATAGTTGAATTAGCCTAACCGTCCACTGAATTGGCAAACTGCTTCATACGAACACCACAAGTGAAAATCTATGAAACCATTTTAGGCGAGAAATCTTTTTAATTTGCTCATTTAATTAATTCTACAATAAACAGAACTCTTAAAAAGTCAAACCCAGCTTGTAATGTACGCTGTTACAACGATAAGTAATAGCCTAATAAATTAGATCTCATCGCAAACAACTTCTGTACAAACTATCAATGAATGGAATTTACAAATTAAGAACACCCTGTTTTGCGGGACACCAATCACTGTATCCACTGAAATCTATTATATCTACCAATGAAAAATACCACGAAGGGGCAAGTTGAAAGTTCACTTAGAACTGTGCAGAAGTACCGCTTTAATACGGGGCAGAAATTTGCGGTCTTGCATGCACTACAAAAGTTCAGCAGTTCGCTTTAAGATGCACTAGTGAGTGCATTCTGTGTATTGGTTTGGCTTGTCTTTTGGGGGCTTGTATCTTGCATACTTTCTTTTGTTGTAGTTGTTTCTTGCTCCACTCGGGGCTGAGTGGCATCTGAAGGCTTACTGGTGGGTTTACCCGCTTGGAATGTCCCACTGCCACTTCTTGTAGGCCGGCCTCTGGTAGGTCTACCACGATTAGTACCACTTGGAAAACGGGGCGGAAGACTTTGTGGACGTCCTGCATTGCCCCGTTTTCCTTGAGGCCCTTTGCCATCTGGTTTTGAACCACTTTTCTCCTGGCTGCTATTTGGTTCTGGCTTTGTTGATTCTGGCTTGACTGTTGTTGAGACTTTGTTTGACATGTCTGTCGACTTCTTGTTCTTTGAAACTGGGTCTGCTGTACCCATATTGGTTTCTTCATGTTTCTTGTCTGGTTTCAGACTTGTTACTTGTTGCTTAATTTCAGGCTTGTTACTGGGCTTGCTGCCTGGTTGAGCAGTACGAAGCACTGATTTGGCTGCCAGCTGCTCCACACCAGGGGGGAGCTGCACACTTCGCTGTGGCGGATTTGCTGAACCACCACCCTGTGACTGCTGTGCAAAGAACTGCTTGGTTTGCTCCAACATTTTCTGATGCTGCTGGTTTCTAAACACTTGCTGAGCAGCTGCTTGGTTCGGAGGCATAGCTGGCATCATAACAGGTACTGCTGCTGTGGACTTGGGTACAGGTGCTCTGGTTGGAGCATTATGCCTTTGAGGGCGAGCAGGCTGGCTTGGGCGTGGATGGGCCTGCATCATATTTTGCATTGTCGCTGAAACTGGTGGCCGCTGAATTGGGCCAGGGAACCGCTGACCAACCGGTTGTGCACGTGGCATTCGGGGGCCCTGGAACCTCTGTCCTACTGGTTGGGCTTGTTGCATGGTTCCAACGGGTCCTGGGTTACGAACAAACTGTTTTGCCATTGAAGGCATCATCTGATTGGTCATGGAAGGTACACTGCTTGTAGATCCACGAGGATAACTAGGCTGGTGTGTCTGTTGCTGAGGCACCTGTGGTCTCATCTGTTGCTGCTGAATTGTCGGCTGGATATGCACTTGGTGTTGTTGAAAGGGGGTGTATTGTTGTGGCTGCTGGTGCTGTAGCTGGAACTGACCAACTGGCGAATGCTTTTGGAAGGAGCCCATTCCTTGCGCAAAGGACATGCTAGTGGTGGGAGCAACTGGCGAGATGGACATATTCCTGCTTGTCACGAAGGTTGTTGACACTGGAGGACTCTGTGAAAGAGTGCCCATCGTGGGTGGACTGGGCTGCACAGGCATTACGTTCTGGTTGATCATACCACTAGAAGTCATCAGAGAACTCATCCCTGGACTGCTGCTGGGAGGGGTTACAGATGACGTTGGTGTGGAGAGGCGCTTTGGTGGTTCAAATGGTTTGGCATTGATGTGCTTTGCAAGTTCTGATTGTGTCAACTCCCTGCCTGGTTGATCAACTGCCTTGGGGATTTGAGTAGCTTGGCTGGTTTCAAAGGGACGCCTCTGTGGGTAAGGGAATGGATGCTGCACTGGTTGCTGTGTCACCTGCAGGTTTCCCTGTTGGCCAAAGACAGTAGCATCGCTAAACAGGGTTGGCTGTTGACTGGCCAATATTTGCCTTTGGGCAGCTTGTGATTGCTGATTCAGACTAAACAACGTAGGTCCGCCACCAAGCCCTGGTACGTCGAATGGCAAGTAAACTTGGTTTGGAGATGGAGTCATGTTGGGAGTAAACATAGATGCAGTGGCAGGTTTTGCCTGCTGTGTTTGCAGCTGCTGTGACTGGAAATTCAGTGCAGATGACTGGGTCTTGGTGGTGCTCCCAAATGTCTGTGCTGTTGTAGTTGATGCTAGAATTGGCACTGGGACAACAGATTGTGGTGCCTGGAACGTGTTTGGAGAGTAGAGACTGCCTGGCAGGAATGACGGATAAACATCTGTTGCTGTCTGGGACAGTGGAGACGGAGTGGACTGTGGTTGTCTGATTTGCTGTACAATTTGGTAGTTTGGCTGCTGTGTGGATTGCTGCTGGAGGAAGGGTTGTGGCTGCCTCTGTTGCTGAATAAATGCATGCTGTGGCTGTGGCTGCCGCTGTTGTAAGCGGACTACATGAGCATCCAACTGGAAGGGGTACTGGGCCAAAGCAGGCTGCTGCAGGAACTGATCCTGGGACAACATGTTTTGTTGCAGCTGCACCGACTCCAACTTAGGTTGGACATTTTCCTCTGGGACATGTGCAATCATGGTTGCATTCTGCTGTGGTTTAGCCGGCTGCTGCTGTTGTTGTGGTTTCACTTTGCACACGTTTTGTTGTTCAGCCATAGCAGGTTTCTTAGCGAAAGTTGTCTGGGACTCACTTGCCTTTGACACTTCAGCGGTGCTCTTGCTGACTTCAGGGTTCTCTCTGGATTCCAAGGTTGACACCGGTACTTCAGTGGATGTCCTGTTCTCAATATTTTCAACATTACCAGCTACACTGGCTGTTATTGTCTCTGAGTCCCATGCATGATCCCACGCCAATCGAGCTGCATCCATCTTCTTGCTGAACTCAAATATTGCTGGGGACACAGATTGCTCTCTTTCTTGAGTTTCAGCTGTAGATGTGGTTATGTTGACATCCAGTGGCGAGGAGTTAAACAGATTGTCCGAATCATCCCCTCCTAGTTCTTCTCTATTCACACTGAAGTCAGGATCAGATGACTTTCGGCTGCTTGCTTTACTGTCTTTGTCAACTTTACTCTCATCTTCATCCTAGAAGCACATTACAAAGTTTGATTAGTCATAGTGCAATTCTCAATGTTGAAGCTCAAGGAGAAGACATTAAACAATGTCTTAGAGACACAGAATTTCAATAGTGGCTTTGTGAATCAGAATAAAAGTTAATAGCTTTTCGCACATTCAAAACAGAGTAGGAATACGAAAATTATCTCAATAGTGTCAAAAAAATTAAACACTTAATAACTTTTCACCAGATTCACAATAAAGCAATATTTGATTAGCATTTGTTCGACATAGTTGCCAATCTATAATAACAAACACTTCAACCTGCCACAATTGATTGTAGCTCTCTATAATCATGGACCAACTGTGTTTGTAACAAGACTCTTTACAGCAAAAACAGATTCTTGATGATTACATAGAAAAGACTACGGATGACATAAGGAAGGTTAGTGCTAACTCACTTTAGAACCACCACCTGGGGAGTGGGAAATAGATAAATAAATACCAATACTATCTATGTGGTAACTCCCCTTGGAAAATATTCTGCACCATAAAAAATTATAAGCAATAGAGAAAATAGACCCCAGAAGGATGGGGGTGGGTACTCCCACATATTGACTGTATGGGTATGTGCTGCTGTCCAGGGTATGGTTTTCAAGTCTTTCGGTCAAGAACAGGGCATATAAATTACAGTGTTTTGATCAAGAACAGGGTATATAAATTACAGTGTTTTGGACAGGATGCCAAATGTTCGAGTCGGAGTCTGAGTCAAGAATGGGGCATACTTTTCTTGCTTCAAGTCTGGAACAGGGCATCACTTTGCAGCTTTTCTTGGTCAGGAACAGGGTCAGGTTTTGGGGGAACTCAGTGGTACGCCACACCCCGAAATTTCAGGAGTACCAGGGTTAGACACCCCATTATCAACAGATATAAGAACCTTAAAGTTAACCTGTGACCTCCAGATTTCAAGGGAGTACTTTAGACAGCTCAACTACACCGACCCAAAAATTTAACAAAAATCCTTAAGGTCTTCACTTTAGTTTTAAAAAGTGAATGTAAATAGTTTAAGCATCAAGTGGTCACGTGTTGAGTTACTGGAAAGTTAATAGCTTAGCTGTATGAAATACCTTGCCACTTTCAACTGTATTGGTTTCTGATGCATCATCATTCTTAAAATCCAGTCCTTCAAGTTTTGCAGTATCACTGGCTGTCTTGCTCAGGCTTGTATCCAAGGTTGGTTCTTTGGTTGCCGATGTTGATTTTGACAGTGATTTGTGAGAACGTGATGACACATTGCCTCTCTGTTGACGGGATCCACGAAAATGCAAAAGAGACTTGGTTGAGGACTTTACCACTTCTTTTTCCTGAAACCAAGCAAACCAAAGAAAACAAATTATTAGAAAAATCAATTGATTTCACTGGTATATTCTCGCCCACCATCCCAGTTGCTGCCATTATGCATTCAATCTTATCCCTTTATCATTGATTACACTACCAACTGTGGACCATTCTTCATCCAAGGTTCGTACTCTCTGGGACTTTTCAAATTCAAGGACCTTTTTGTATTTTCATTATCTTATTTTCACAAAGGCTTGTACATGCTTAACATAAAAAAGGAGGGTTGGCTTATAGTACGAGTCGGCTTATACACAGAGATTTACGATATGTTAAAAATATCTCAGTTTTGCTATTTCAAGCAGAGTCGATGCTTGAGGTGAAAAGTGATTGATTTCACATCAATTTGAAATAATACATAATTCAGAGGTTTTTCTCTCAAACTATTAAACTGGAGCTCATTTCTATTCATTTTCCATGACCAAAGCTAAAGATTTCATGACTAGAAATAAAATTCCATGGAAAACAAATTTCAAAAATTCCATGACTTTCCAGGTTTTCCATGACCCATACGAACCCTGCATGCCCTTAATTCAGGCACTCTGGTTTCATATCCACTGTACCCACCATAAATGTGGCTGTTCATGTTCTAACAGCTATCAAACATTTCCTATGCTGTACCTGTGGAACAATAAGTTTACTTACATTGCGAGAGTTTGGCCGTTTGGGAGGTGTGGGTGCACTCTCATCTCCATCCTTCTTTAGCTGGTTGTTACTTGGTGTTGATTCTTTATTTGGTTCTTCTGCAGCTTTCCTCTTTGTTCTTTCAAACCTTGGTGGCCGTTCTTTTTGTGGCTTTGGCTGTCCCTTCTTATCTGTACCCTCAGTGGATTTCTCTTGCTGTATTAAGTCTTGTGATGGGGTTTTGTTTTCTTTATTGTCCTCATCTTTGGAATCAGATCCTTGCTTCCGAGGTCCAACATCTTTTTCAAATTCTTCTAGTGAATCTTCAAACAGGGCCATCGATTCTATCTCTTTGGTTATTTCCAACAATTCATCATCAACTGCCAACTTCTCCTCATATGTTAAGGATGACTGAACTGGCGGCGGCATACGTGTTGTCTATAATGAAACAGAAGACACTGTTTAAACTTTACATGTTACAAATGAAAAACAGGTTTCCTAACAGATTCTTCTTTTAACATCCTTTTGCCCAACAAGAATTTATCAATATCTAACTACATGTATCAGTACAAAATTCAATATGATGATGAAAACAGACAGTTAATTATTTTAACTGCTTATGAGTACCAGTATGTACATGTAGTAATCATCATTCCTGCTTGTGTTAAAAAATGGCAGTCCTTGGGACCCTTTGCTCAAATAAAACCAAGGGGTTTTTTTAGTTATTGAGGCTTCCAAACTTGTAAACCTGCTTTTCTGTAACACAGCCATGAACACTCTTGATATTCTTTTACACAAAAACATGTTGCATATTCCTATTTCCAGGGATTAGGTATTTGTGGCATCTTTTTCATATTTGGAAATAACGATTTCTCTCTTGAGTTTTTCGATGCAGAGTACGGTTATGACACCAGGGAGCTTTAAGCAACCAGGATGCCAATGTCGACGAAGCCAGCTGTTGGATTCTTAACTTCCTGTTTTTCCTTTTCTTGTTTGTACGGTTTACTCCTTTCTTTTCTGTTCTTCGTAAAGGAATGTTAATGTAAAGAATTAGAAGCTTTATTTTTGAAGCCGTAAGAAGATTGAAATTATTTACATCTTAGTATTAACGTTCTTTATGAAACTCCAAAACTGAGCTTTTTACATTGTTTTCTGAAGAAAACGATGGAAAGATGACCAGCTGTTTTCATTCCCACGTGAAGTTATTGTATCCTGTAATTAAGCCTATTGTTTTATAACGTTCTCCTTAACGTTCACATCCTCGTTGCTTAGGCTCTCTACTGATGTAGTTCTTCTTCATTGTTTCAAACTCCTTTATTTAGTAAATTAAATGTTCCCCATGAAGTATCATAAAATGCTTTAATAGAGTATTTTAAATTTAGCACTTTATTAATAAATATATCAAATTCATTTATGATTTAATATTATGTTTGTCTGCAGTCTGTGTGTGCGATGTTAGCTCAGTTGATAAGATCTCAGACTGCCAACTTGAAGGTCCTGGGTTCGATTCCCAGCTTGGCCATGGGGTTGAGAATTTAGGTGACCTTCTTTTGCCACGCCATCCTTGGACAAGGACGTTAAGCCATTGGTCCCCCAGATGGATGAAGAACCACTCTGTGGAAATGCCACCTGGGTAATGCCATTATCATTATTATTATTATTATTATCAAATTCATTTACGATTTAATATTACGTTTGTTTGTTGAAAACACATTAAGGTTCATTAATGTATGAGTCAATTCCAAAAGTGCCCATCTTGCTGCTTCTGGGAGCCAGGCATTTGAGCCCCAAGGAAGCTGGAATGGGCACTTCTAGAATTGATTCATACATGAGCAATGAAAGCATTGGTTATATGATATTAAATTGGATAATCACTCTTACTTTTTGTAAGGCTCTTGAAGATGAAGGTTTTCCACTACCCACTGCTAATGGATCTGGAGCACTCACAGTCATAACCGTAGACACGCTGGGCTGCTTCGCTGGTGTAATCATCAGTGGACGGTCCCAAGCATTGAATATTGGTGCTGGTGCTGGTGACACAGGTCTTTCAACAGTAATGGGGCTGTTCCTTTTTGTGGAGTTAGTACTTGAAGCATTGCTGCTGGCACCAGTTGATGGTGCTCCTTGCACAATTTCTGTTGCTAATTTTCCAAGATTTGAAACCGCTTTTGGAGGGGAATGGGGCTGGCTTGGCGCCACAGCAGGATGTTGTTTGGCAAAGCGTGGAGGTTTTGATGACTGATTCTTTTTGTTGAACTTTCCATCACTGGTTTGGTTTGCTTTTTGTCTGGCATATTCTGCTTTCTCTTCAACTCGCCGTCGCTTTTCCTCCTCTTCTTTTTGTCTGTCCTTTTGTTCTTTTATTGCTCTGCGAGAAGTAACTTCAACAAACCCACTTAGAGTGGATGAGATGTCAGAATCATCATCTGTCATATCATCAATACAGATAACTCCAGCAATGTTATGTAGATCAAATTTCTCCATGATGTTTGCAGTTTTCTGCTGCAGTTCATTCTTTCTCTGAGCCCTGGTGAGTTCACTGCCACTTGTAGCAATGCTATCAACTGCATTGTATGCATTGTTCTTTTCTGATTTCAGTTCTGATTTCTTCACAGCTCTCTTGTCATTATTGAGAGTACTTTGTTTAGCAGCAGGCAAGGATTCCCTGGTGGCAGGCAGGGAACCATCACTTTTTGCCTGCTGCCTTTCGGCTAAAAAAGACTCCCCCTTTCTGTAAGTGCCTTTTGAATCACCCCCATCACGATGTTGATATAGCCTTCTCTCGCGGGATTGGTCTTGGTCTTGTGACCTGGTGGAACCTTGGCGATTATTTGTTCTGTCACCACCATTATGTCTAGTGTTGCCATCTTTTCTGAATCTGTCCTCTCTTTGTCTTGGTAATTTCTTGTCAGTTGTACTATCTGCCTGTCCATCTTCATCCCAATTTTCTGTACTTGGTATGACAACTCCATCCCTTTCACCCGAGGTCCTGCTCTTTCCCCTGCCTCGGCCACGTCCTGGTCCATTGTCTCTGTGGTCACTTCTACCTGTTCCACGGGCCCGTCCCCTGCCAACACCACTTCTCTCTTCATGTTGCTTTTGAAAGCGCGGTGGGCGCTCCGGTTCCTTGCGTGTTCTGTTAAACGCTCCCCTTGTTGTGGATGCTTTGAAGGAGGTCCTTGGCTGTTGCATTCGTGGGCTTGGTTTGCCCTGTTTTGGTTCCCTTTCCTTGTCATCTGTCTCCTCAATATCTACTGACTTCAGAGTTAATTCAGTGTCTCTTCTCTCATCTGATGCAGAAGTGGCAGTTGTATAGCTGCTTGTCTCACTGCCTTCATCATCCGAGATATCTACAGTTTCAGATATTTTTCGTGTCTTTGTATGAGTGCTTTCCGCAAACCTTCCACTACCAATACGGCGGCCATCACGGGTAAGCCCTCCACGTTTGGCACCACGGGTGGTTCCATGCCCTCCACGTCCACCACGAGTTGGATATGTCGTGTGATAAACTGGCCTCTTCTCCCTATCATCCTTCTCATATCTTTCTCCACCACGATCTCTACCATGTCTGCTGTCACTACGACCCCCACCCCTGGTGTCTCTTCCTCTCCCTCTGTCTTCACGGCCTCCACCTCTTCCACGTCTACCTCTTCCCCGATCTCGATTCTCGTCAAGGGATTGTTTATAATTTTGTTCTTCTTCCTGATCCTTGTACCAACCTCTTGGTTTTTCTCTGTTTCTGTTCCGAGTGTCATCATAGTCTTGAGAGAACCGTTTCTGATAGTTGTCTGCTCTTTCACTTCCTTTAGGGGGTGGTTTACCAAATCCTCCACGACCTCTGGTTTGTTGTTCCTCCCTGGGCTCAGCCTTTGACTCATTTCTCTTCTGTTCTTGTTGCTTCTCTGTTGGTCTATCAGTATTGACTTTTTGATTCTCTGGTTCATCTGTGTGCTGTGATTTCTTTGGCTCGTGCTTAGCAGGTCTTGGCTGAGTCGACTCTCCTGGCACCTCAGATTTCTTCTCATGTTCATCTTTTTTGGTTGTCAAGGTTTCTTCTTTTGGTTTTTCTGCGTGAACTTCCTTCTCAACCTTTCCAGGACCTTGTTTAAAATTGCTATCTCTCTGGCTTTCACTATCATTCTCTTGGTTTCTCTGCTTCTCATCTCTACCTTTATGATTATCTTTGTCCCTCACATCTTTCATATCCTGCCCATCATGACTGTATCTAATATCCCTGTACTTTGACTCCCTGCGTTCTCTGAAGTCTCTTTCGTCTCTTTCTCTCTGATCTCTTATATTCCTTGACTCTTTCATATCTCTGTTATCCCTTGACCGGGCTGTTCTTGAATCTCGTGCATCTCGACCATGTCCCCATCTATCTCCTCTACCACGCCCTCTGTGAGACCCAACACCCCGTCCACGGCCACGGCTTTGAACTGGATAACTGATTCCTCTTCGGTTTTCTCCAGATCTACCAGAACTTTGATCTCTGTCCTCATCATAATATCTTCCTCCACTGTCATCATCACGTCTTCTCTTTGTAGCTTCTTGTGAGACTTTTCTGTCCCGAGTTCCAGGATCTCGCTTTCTTGAAGGAGCAGAGGATGAACTCTCACGTTTCTCCCTCTGTCGAGATGATTCACCTGTGGGTCTGGGTTTCTGTTCTTCAGTTATTCTAACATCTTCGGTTTCTTCACCTTTAACTCTGGGAACCCTACCCTCCATATCTGCTTTGTCTTTCTCATGATCTTTTTCTTTACTGTCTATAGCAACTGTTGTACTAGTTCCTCTTGCTTTCTCTTTCCTCTCTAACACATCATCTTTTCTTTCAGGTTTAGCCTTAGGATCATAGAGAGTCCTTGATGTTGATGGACCTCTGGAATCACTTGCATACTTCTTTTCGTATTCTCCAGTGCTGTCAACAGACTTCACACTGGCATTATCATCTCCAGCAGTGCTGCTACTGTCCGAACGTTTCATGATCCTTCTTACAGGTTGTGTTGTCTCACCTCCACCACGTACCACTCTAATAGTTTGTGTTGGCGACTGTGGACCTGACACAAACCAAAATGCAACTATAAGTCCCATGGTAACAATATTACAAATTTGGAGATGATCACTTTAGAAATAAGATATTTGTCTGAATGGTACCTCTTTACTTCATAATTTTATCAAGCACACTGTAACTGAACTACAATATGTTCAGATGAGTGTAAACAACTTACTGATTAAAGAGAAACAACGAGTTAAGCTTACCCACACTCATCCAAAAATGATGTTCAAAAATTAGTCTATTTTCGATGAAACATGTACATAGATAGTTAACTGTTGCTTGAATTTGTGCAGGCCCTTGGCCAAAAGGTAAAAGCTAACTACTAAATCATTCCCAGTATCAGCTATTGCCATTTTCTACAGAAAGAATAATAAAGCTTGGAGGGGAGAAGGTCACTAGCAAACAAACTTTTTTTCTTGATAAACACATTGTGCAAAGATTCAAAGTTACAAGGATCTTGATTTTCCAATTAGAATCCAAATCAACTCATTCTGGATAACAAAAACTAACCTGCATCAACAGACAGAGGTCGAGCTGGTGGAGGGGGTGTGTCAAACAACTGCTGCTGCTGCTGCTGCTGCTGGATTTTCCAATGCTGTTGCTGATAAGGTGGATATTGCTGTTGCTGCCGCTGCTGCTGGAAGCGGGGTGGGAGGTTCTTTTGGGGTGGATGATAAGAATGACGAGATCCAGTTGACCTATCACTAGACTCACTGTCTTGCCGTGATCTTTGCGACACAAACGTTCTTTCTGGCTGGTCTCTTACAAACACATCATCAGATTCCGTCTCGTAAGATTTGTGTTCAGTTTGCTGTGGCATTCGACCACCTGGTCTCAGTTCTGGTTCTCTTGTTCTAGATTCTTGTTCTCTTGACCTCAGTTCAGGTTCTCTAGATCTTGCATCAGCTTCTCTTGGTCTCACATCCAACACACTTGACCTTGACTCAAGATCCCTGGATTTGATTTCTGATTCTTTAGGTCCTCCTTCAGAATCTCTGGAAACTGCTTCAGGTTCTCTAGATCTTCCTTCAGTATCTCTTGGTCTCAGTTCAAGATCCCTTGGTCTGACTTCTGATTCATCAGGTCTCAAATTAGGTTCTTTAGATCTTCCTTCAGTTTGTCTGTCTGCTCCATCTATTCCATCCTCCACTGAGGAGTTCCCAGGCCGATCTCCACCAGAGCTGGACTCACTCTCATGTCGAATCTTTTCTTCCAACTTTCTCAGTTTCGCATCTGCAGCAGCTTTCTGATCTGCTATCCTTTTCGCTTCATCATCTTCCCTTCTCCTCCTGGCACGTTCAACAGCCTGGTGCATCTCATTCTGCTGTTTCTGCCTACGAAGCTCCCATTCGCTAGGGCGTTTAGACTCTGCCGTTTCTTGAGGTTTGGCAGCAGGGGGACCAGCGGGTGGTCTTGAACCAGCAACAGGAGGTGGGTACTGTCCAGGGGGAGGAGGTGGTCTTGGCTGCCATGCTGATCCTGGAAGATAGCCCCTGCCATCATAGTGTCTCGTCACCTGCGATGGTCCTTGGCTATCACTTGGGTAAGAGGGCTGCCTAGTACCTGGTCCTGGGGGTTCACCCCAGGCTGGTCGAGGTGGTCCTCTCTTTGCATCATTCTATAGCAAGAAAAACAAACAAACTGTTAGTAAATTGAACACAATGCATCTGTCACAAACTGATGACACAAAGTTGTTAAGTTCAGAACTTGATTTTATGATTAACAGAACCCAAACTTCAGTTTTCAATAAAAACACTGCATGGTTTGAGTACTATAATCTCAATAGCAGTGCACAAAATACTGAATAGCTGAGTATCATAATTATGTACCTGTGTACATGTCAACTCATTGCACAAGCCCAACTCCATTACGAAAGCCAAAATTTGTTCAATCAAAATTCTGTCTGGCACAGTCCACCTAAACTTTCTGTTTTACCACAATATTCTATCTCAGTTTCACTGATACTCTTGCTTTTGTCATTTTGCAGTAAGTTAAGGTTTGGGGTGATTTTCACTTAACAAAACAAGTTGTTTGTAATAGCATGGCTTTATTAATGCAACTACTTGTCAATATGTGACCCTCCATTTGATTTCAGTGTAATTATTACAAAGATGCTTTCCAGTCTTTTTTGAAAAAGACAGAAAAAGAGCACTATTTTCAGCTTTTAATAGTCTTTTAGGCACCTTCTGTCCATCTTTTACCCATCTTTCTTTTGTATAATGGTCTTTTAGGACAAAGAAAGCATCTTTTCCTAACAAAAGTTTCCCTTTTTTCCCATCTTTTTCAAAACAAAGATTTCCATCTTTTCCATCCTTTTCCGTATTTTCAGCCTTTTTCTTCCACAAATGTAGAATGCATTGAATACACTCTTTCTATTTGGAGTATCTTGATCACCAAAATTTAAAACATTCTGATCTGACTATGTCAAAACTCAACATAATTATGATGTACAATGCAACATTCAACAAACTTTGTTTGTGACCAAGATATCTTTTTTCAAGAAACTTTCAATCAATTTTGAAAAGTCGCACCTTTTTCTGTCTTTGGTCTAAACAGAATGACACCAAAATTGCATGGAGGGTCACATATGTAGACAAAAAGTATGTAGGGATTGAGATTGTGCTTGCCCAACCATCTATGGTGAGTAGATTTTTATAATGGCAACTAAACTTTGTCAAATTTTGCTTTTTACTCATCCAGTTGGCAAATGAGTTGTGGAGAATGCACTCCTACAAGCCCAGGTAGCAACAGAGCCAAAAATCTAATCTCAACCCATTTATGGTACTAATTTAACAAGTAGCAAATCTTATGTTGTATTCACTTTGATAAACACTTTACCTGTTGTACCTTAGCAGGTGGCACTTGTTGAGAAGGCCCATCCCTAGACTGACTTCCATTCTTCTCCTGTCTCCTCTCTTTTTCTTCCTTCCAAGCCGTAACACCCTCTTCCCTATGAGCAGTTCTTTGGCCCCCAGCCTCTTCTTCATCAAAATCTTCAAAGTTGAGCTTGGCTGTGTAATCCACTTCCTCCTGTGCTCCAGCCCAGCCACCATCATCATCTTCATCATCCAATGCTTGTATATCTTCAGCTTTGACAATGGACGGCCTCCCGTACCCTTCCCCTTCTTCATCACCATCCTTTTCTGTTACTTTTTCCTGACTGAACCTGGGGGGAGGTGCTGGTCTCTGTGGTCCCCCCCTGTCAACATAGTAAATGGATCTTAGCAAAATAGAGTCACTTTACAGTTCTTCAGTCTAAAATAAAATTTCCACATGGTTCATGTCACCTATCTTATCCCAAATTTTGTCATTTAAATTGCAGACCTAGAACAGTTTATTGCCAATCTACAACTTTTTTAAACTTGTTTTCCAACTTCATTCAATTCTTTTATATCATATGAACAAAC
>JANRMR010061766.1:0-14181 GCA_025434825.1 Bergia sp. 'catenularis' | reverse complement strand
CCCAGGAGCAACAAAAAAGCCCGGGCCAGATAAGGTTAAGCTTGTGTTATTTTTATTCTTTTTCCTGTTTACTTCTCTTACCTTGTTGCCTCGTTACCTTGTTACCTTAGTTTGTTACTTTTTACTTCGATTATCTTACTTATTTCTGTTACCTTATTACCTGTCTTACTTCTGTTATTTTGTTATTTTCGTGAATTTGTTCCTTGCTACTTCAGGTACTTCTCTTGTTTCTTTAAACCATATGGTACTTCTGTTTCTCTCTTTCTTCAGTTACTTCTGTTACATTTTTGTTTCCGTGTCTTTCAGATACGCTTCTGGACGACTTGAACTCTATGCTATCCAAGAAACTCTCTGAGAAGCGTTGACTGGTGAGCGGCGTAACAATACGGTTATTGGGACTAACATTTGAGAGATACTACCAGGGTAGCTAGGCTCTTTTTCATACTCCCAGATTGGGAATGGTGGAGATGTGAATTCTGCCCCTACTTAACTGCGCTGTTATGAGCAATGACAAGTCACATTTTAAGAGGAAAGCTAGTCAAAGCTAACAGAAATTTTGAAACTAATCCTAGCCTGTGGCAATATATGGCGTCATAAGAACGGCGTGTTTACTTTCATGGCGGCCATCTCGAATTTTTCCCGAGATCAGAAAATGCACTTATCTAATTGAAAGGTATCGAGAGAGGCTATATAATTAAATCAAAAGTGTTGGCATAAAACACAATAACTGTAACGAGAAACTCTTAGGTAAATTTTAGGGAAATACAGACATTTAATTTTAATTAAAAGTAGCAGTATTTCTGGGTCAAGTGTCTCAAATCTCAAATGTTACTTCAACAGTGCCCTGATGCAAATTGGAACAAACATCTGCTGCACTTAAAATGTATTACTGGATCACTAGGGCCCCCACTGAAACCCTAGAGCTTTACGCCTCAATCGGTATCCGCAGATACAGCGAACTAAAATGAAATGGACGAACTAAAAACCTAGCACACCATCATAGTGGTAAAGGAGTAGCGATAGGTAGTAGTTCATGTTAGAAACGACAGTGGTTGTGATTTTTAGAAATAGAGTCGACTTTGGGAAGATGATTGTTTCAGACTGTTTGTAATTTTTCATTAATCACTCTATCTTTATCACAAAACAAAATCAATTTGAAAACTAAGTGGAAATCACGACCGAAGAGTGAAACAGACCAAGTGATTTTTCTTTACACCAGTTAGAAATTGCACTAATTACTCTAGTTTTATTAATCAAGTATATAAGTTTTTAGAAGTGTCGATTTCAAACGCACAGAACTTCTTCTTTATTCAAACAATACCCATTAAAGTTTGACAACTTTTCTAAAATTTGTCAGAGAATATATTTACTTTTAGACTTTTGAAATAGTAGTGTTTGTGTCTCCTGATAAAGCGTTTTCATAGGAACTTATCCAGTTTGGGTTTTTCAAGAAATCTTAATATTTGTTTTACTTATGTTTCTGCAGATCTTTTCATTATTGTGTACAAACATATGTGCATTTGTTTTACAAATTCAGATGTTCCTTTTAGGTTTTGATGACGTCTTTTATTCCATTCTAGAGAGTAAAGAAGTACATGCCTGAGAGGAACAACAGATGCCTCAGGACCTACTGGCAATAACGATGAAATAGATCAATTTGTAGGGGAGCACGACAAAGTCACATTGAACTCTAGATATTGTCTAATTATCATATCAACCTGAACTAAATAGACACATTTTAAGTAAGGTTTTATAACGTTGAAAATTGTAATCTGCTCTGGTATTATAGGAAGCTTGTTTTGAAGGGCTTGGGCAGCTGATGTAAACGCCCTCGCACCTAAAGTTTTCATAATCTTCCTTTTAGACGACATTAAAATACGTTTATTAAAACAGGCCATAGGTTTTTATAGCATCCCCGATATTTTATAAAGAAATAGAAAGAAAACTGCAGTGTATCATTCCTTCCGCCAAATAAATCTAGTTGCTACTTAGCCCCCCTATCTCAAAGTATCTCATTGTGGTCACTGTATAATCACATACTGAAAATATCAGGTAGGCAGATAGTGCAATGAATATATGATGTAATAATAAGATGTAGCTCTTACCAATGAACTGCCTTAATAGTAGTAGCTAGTATCTTAAAATTAATCGTAAAAGTAACAGGACGTCAGTGTATCAAACACAGGTTAAGGCAGGTGTATTATAGCCATGGTGTGGGGTATAACAAACGAGCCGGGTAGCGCTATTTTGCCAATATCTTGAAGCTTACTCGGACTAACGTGATTCGCAGGTAGAACAAATTGTAGACTAATACAATAATGTATCGACCCATAATAAAGGCATGAACAAGTGTCTGTGTGGTTTAATTCATTGAATACCCCCAAATTGTTTAGTATGATTCAGACTATGCAAGTAGAAAAACGAAGCTGTCTTATTAACGTAGTTTAACAATCCTGCAATATTTTCGTCAATTGCAAACCTTGTTCTGACAGTTACTAGAATAACCCTATTATCATCAACGGACAATCTGTCGATGTGTACTTTAGTTTTGAAAACTAAAGCATTCTTGTGTCTAAGAGCATAAACCGTTACCCTTAAGCTTGATCAACCTAATGTCTCTAAATATACACTCTTTTTCTTTATAAGAATGTCTTCTTTTAGGCCTGAGGATTAACTTTCATAATCTTTTTTGGATATCAGTCACAGATGCTTTTGATTTTTATGTAATGAGCCAGTCTGTATACATTCAAAGGCTGTCCACAACACCTAACTAAGTTAAAACGCGTTCCCAAATGCGTTACCTTTTTCATTATAAAATGTGTGTATCAGCTAAGAGGAAAAGGAACAAACAAAACAAATCCAACTTATAAACGGAAACTTCCTGAGTTATCAGTACGTGAAGGATATACAGTGTTCAGTTATAAACTCATGTAATAACTTGCTTCAAATTTGTGTAGTTCATTTCGCGTAACTTTTGCTGTTCGATGGATATCCGAATCTATGCGATAATGCCTTCCTCTGAATTAGAAGACAGACTCCATCTTTGTTCTAAAAACATGTTATCGTGTTGATTTATGGATCTACATACAACATCCTTGGCAAAACAATTAAAAAAACAATTATCGCTCTTCTTTGAAATAATGAAGTGAATACGTCGAGCGTGGGCAATTGTTACCGAAATGATGTAAAATGACGTGCATCGTAAACTGGTAATGTTCTGTATGAAACTACTGAAACAAAATTTGCCACCTCCTTCGATTTTCTTCAGGCAGCTGCTGCATTTCGCTGTCTAATGGAACGAAAGTGAAAGAGCATAAAAGCAATTAGCAAGAAAATTTGGCGCGTGATTCATTATCTCAGCCAGTATTTTAAAAATGTCATAACGTGTTTGACAGACATCAATTGGCAGAGTGTTAACTTTTGTGTCTGACCAGAGCGTGCTTGAACTACAGTTAGCACTTGCTTGAATGACGAGATCGTAATTCTAGTGCTAATGAGTTACCTGAGTTATTGTCGCTTTTTATAGCAAGTGAAGGAAGAGAATATATGTACTAGAGAAAAGTGAAAAATTTAACTTAGGATTTTGGACATTGAAATTAATTTGACACTTTCTCTTTGCCTTTTCGAAATTAACTCATTGCGCTAAACAAATTTCTATCGAAATATCAATAATAATAACTGACTAAATTTATATAGCACTCACATCGCGCATTGTTCGTGGCGCTTAGCAACAATAATATCGCTAAAAATGTTGTTTTTAAATGTCTACTGGTAATATAGGTAATATATAAAAAAAGTCGAGTGCTGCAGAGAAAATAATTTTTAAAAAAACGATATTGTTTTAAGAACGTTATATGTTATAGAACTCAGATGGATATATAAAAGTGTGGTACTGGTAATATAAGAAAATTAAGTGTTGCAGAGAAATTAATTAAAAAGATACGTTTTCAATGATTTTTTTAAAACTGTCCAATGGGCTTTTCCTAAGATGAAGTGGCAGTGCATTCCACAGCGTAGGTTCTGCGACACAGAAGGTGCTGTCACCAAAGATTTTGGTTCTTAATATGAGGACTACTAGAAGTTCTTTCGCAATTGAGCAAAGACTGTGTTGGGACGAGCGATAGTGTAGCACATCTTTGAGATGCGGAGGTGCGAGGTCACTAACGGCTTTGTATACTTGGAGGAGGATCTTGAATTATATGCGGTAAATAACAAGGAGCCAGTGAAGGTCTATAAGTACGGGAGTGATATGATCATACTCCCTGGTGTGAGTGAATAAGTGGGCTGCAGTATTCTGAACGCGTTGAAATTTTTTGAGTGTACCTTTGAGTGTGCCATATAACAGGGAGTTGCAAGTTCGAAAGAAGCAAGAGTTTCAAAATGTTTCAATGAAAACTGATTTTAAGCATAATTTTGCAACAAAAATAAATAGACGTTGTCTCGGCAACCACGTAAGCTTAAAAACTCGTCCTGCCACGCAGCTCGTTTACCTTTTACGAACCATATTCATCAGCAACAGTGACGAAAGCTGCATTGATTTCTGGGAATGCTAAAACTGTGGGAAATTGTATATTTATTTTCCGATGGCGTTGTTATTTACATCAGTAACCGACGACAGATCTCATTTCGAAAATTTAATTTTAAGTTTTTAATTTAAAAACGATAATATATAATAAATAACAATAAAAATAATAAATGGCACTTATGTAGCAAAACAAGAACTACATATTGAAGGTCGTAAGCGAGTTTGAAAAGGTGTATCTTGAGTCTGGATTTAAAAACCGATAAGCTTTCAGCTGAATGTATATGCGCTGGTAACTTATTCCATAAACTGAGAAGGCGTTTGAGCAGAAAACGATCTTAATCCATAGCTGTTCAGCTTATACGCAACAAGCAGCTATAGAGGAGTGCAGTGTTTTGAACGGCTTATATATTTCTAAAATATATTGCATAATCGAAAGGTGACGAATAAATTATGGAAATGAATAATCATTGTTTGTAAAGGGATTTTTCGTGAGCCATGGTTTTCTCATTTTTCTTCGTAAAATGAGAAATAAATGGGTATTTATTATCATGTGAAGAGTGTTATTTAATTTTTGTGTAAAAAGCGTTTTTTCCCGAGAAATTGTGATTTAAGCGTTTAATTTTCGTGAAACGTGATCGCTTAACCCGTTTACCACCCAGAACTAATGAAAAACAGCCGATAAAAGTGAATAAATAAAAAATGAAAATACATTTAAATTATTTCAGCTTCTGTCCCCAACGCTTGTCGAATTGGCAGACTTATATAGCCAGTAAGTCTTTCCCTCTGAACATTTATTGCTACACCCTGCAAACATTTTGGTCAAACGACGCGGGAAAATGGAATCCATGTGTATTGTCGGTCGAAATAGACGTAGGCACTCAAGACACCTTGAATACCAAGTTCCTTTCATTATTCAAGACTCATACATTATCTGTTAACAACCTCTCAGCTTTTCCCAAGCTGCTGAACAGAGAAACAAATGTCGGCGGTAACAATATAATCAATGATTTAATGGGACTTTATGCTGTTTAGTTGGGAATTGTTGGTCCGACATCCATTCCGGTTTCGAAACTAGACAGCAATTATCAATATAGTATATACCAATTAACTGTTTTCTGCCATCATTTTTGAGACAAGTTTCGTTTCATTTCTGGAGTAGTAAAAAGGATTTACTGGCAAGCAAACAAACTAACACAACAACAACAACAACAACAGCAAATAAGTTACTGATCTCATTAAGTTGCGTGAATTAAGCATTGATCGATGGGATCGTTGACTCAAAAAACACAACTGTCCACTGATCGGTGAGTTGCCACTGAATTGATATTACTTAATAATTTTACGTTATAAACAATCGTCAAGTTATAATTTTTCAATTATCAATTTTACTATATGATAAAAACTGTTATTATTCCCCTGTCTTTGAACTCTAGTGCTCTAGAAGTCTCTATATTTCTATTTTTTATCATATAACATAATCAATAAGCATAAGAATTATAATTTCAATTGCTTTTTCAAAACCGTTATCAACATTAAACCAGTTTCTTTTTAATAACGAATATAAACACATTTTTTCTATCTAATTCATTTAGCTACGAAATATCTGTATGTGCAATTTAGCACTACTGTCAAATGTTTTTGTATTTTGCATTTTATCTGATGATTTATTATTTATTATTGTACCTTTTACGAAACCAAGTAACAGCTTCTTGGCAGTAACTATTTTAAAATGCAAATCCACACATATACGAATGCACTAATTCAGAACTCAGTGTCTGAAATTAGCCTTAGATGCAGTATTTCTTTGGCCACCTACAAGACAATTGGACTTTTTGGTTTCAAATGTTCCTTCTGCCCCACGGTGAATTAATTACTGAGAGAACTCTCAAACATGTTTAAACATTTCAGAGAAGGAGAATAGTGGTCTGCCTTGAAACTGGCCTAAAACCTGTACCTTCGCCATAGGTGAGTAAAAATAGTTCTTTCATTTTTTTCGTGTCATGGAAAGTATTCACGTATAACTCGTGAAATGAGTGTTTGTTTGCGAAAATGTCTTACAAAAACGCGAGTATACGCATCATGCGATGAAAGATATTTTAATTTAAAATTTCTGTGATATCCATTTTACTTTTCTAAAAGTTTTTTCAACAGTTTTTCCGACACAGGTCTTGCTGTGAAACGATGGGTGACAATCTCCTGCACACTTTGGCAATTTTACTAGGTGTTTTACCCGTTGTTGCGCCATCAGAACAATGTAGACCTCCAACATATTTCTCACTTCTCTACGGTGAGTATGTAGTTGAAAACATCAGTTCTTAAAAATCATAGTAACATCAGAACTTTGCAATTGTTACAAGGATCGCAGAGTTGAATCTTGCACTGTGCTGTCGTGCATTGTAATAAACAATACATAAAATAAGGCTAAAAAGGTCACGGTTTTCTTCTTCTGTGAAGGCAACGCTTTGTACAAGGAAGGCATCGATGACGGAAAATACATCGAAACTTTAGGCACCACCGCCCAAGACCTGAAATCTTTTCAACAATTCTTACTAAAAAACTTTAAGGAAACATTGTCTTATGAAGACATTCGTCCTTCTTCTAACGAAACAGCGTTTCTCTGTGGAACGGCAAAAACTCACAAGTCTGGCCCACAAGAAGTAATTACCGGAGAAAATGTCGAAACTGAGACCTATTGTATATCAAGTTCTCCTTCACACCGTCTTTTCAATTGAGTACTTCATTCTTGTTGTCCTTGTTTGTTCTTGTAAGCACAGTCGGAGCACACTACTATGACACTGCCGAATATCTTGCGTCATACTTGACTCCACTCAACAGCAATATTTCATTTACACTCGATTTGCAGTTCATGATTTACAAGGTTTGAGATGACAAATAGTATGAGTGCTGGGAGTCCAGATGTAGTAAAAACTAATCGAGTCTGGATTCCCATTTACAATACTTTGGAATGATTTTACGGTCGAAAGAAAGGGTTTTTTTTTCGCTGAAAACGACTACAGTATCAAAAACACCTTGGATTTTCCAGATCCTCTTATAGATACATATGTAGACGAAGATGAAATAATTGTGTCATATGACGTTTCCTCCCATTTTACACAAGTGCCACTCAAAGAAACAGTCGACTACATAATAGAACAAATTCACACTCGCGAGAGACTCGGCCCAGACTTAGCTCAAAACTACTTTTCAAACGCCTGTTACTCAAGGTTTCTCAAGGAACTGTACATGTGTTTACCTTTAACATTTGCCTATATAAACAAATTGACGGCTGTGGCATAGGAAACCCCTTATCACCAGTCCTCGCAAATATTTTTATGACTAAACTCGAGGCGGATATTGTTGCGCATCTTAATCCTGGTTGCTACCACAGACATGTAAAAGATATTTATTCCAAGAAAAAGAAAAACGAGCCAGACCAACTACTGAATCAACTAAACTCCTATCACCCAAACATTACCTTCACAGAAAAGAAAACCCGGACCACTTCCTGGATACGGCCTTAACACAAAATGAGAATAATTTAGTCACCCTCCCAGTATACACTAAACCAGGAAAAGTTCCAACTTATTGGAAGTCCGAAGTTCCAACAAATTGGAAATGAAATGCGATCACTGGCGCTCTCCACCGCGCAAAGAGAATCGCCACAGATTTTAAAGACGAGGTTGGAAACATCAGAAAAAAGTTCCAAACAAGTGGCTACCCAAGAAACCCAGACAATCAACTCGTTTTTGAACCCATGTTAGGATAAGCCAATCACTCTTCAGTGTACTTAAAAGTACAAAAACACACAACAGCTTGGCGGCCTTTTACTCCCAGATGATGGTTTTAAACCGAAAACATTCGGAGAATTTTACAAGTTCCAACCCAAACTTTTAGACTTATTTTATTTATTGTAACTCTTTTTAGCGAATACTATGTCCAAAACAATTGTAATAAAGTTGTCGTGAATTGTAATAAATCGACCTGTCGTGAAATGTAATAACTTTAAAAATCTTAGTTATTATGTAATTATTTTTTGTATTAAACAATCAAGATAGGTTTCATTAATTTCTGGCAAAGATTTTAAATCTTAACGCGACCGCAACAATGACTGTAGTGAGTTGTGATAAGTCGAGCTGACACATGAATTGTAAGAATTGCAATAACCTTAAAATGTATGTAGTAAAAATGCACTCCAACCGTGAATTCTTGTTTTTAAAATTGTTTGTGCTCGGTCCCGAAGGAGCTGTAGAGGAGTCTTCAAATTAGTGACATTAATTCACGACAGGTATTACAATTCACGACAGCCGTTAATACAATTCATGACAGGTGTTATAAACAATAGTCTATGCATAGCCGCTTAATAATGACCGTTAAAACGGCCGAACGGAGACTGGTGCGCGGCGTCTGCACGCAGGCTACAGGTATTACTGAACTCACGACAGCATATGCACTCTCTTTTGGTCGGCATAATTTGGAACAGAATACTATAGTTGGAGTGTCAGGCATTATGCCGGCATAATAGTACTTTTTTGCGGCATAATAGCGATATTTTAGTAATTTTCAATCTTCTGTTTTTAGTGATTTTTCCATTTGTTCCAGTCCTTTTTGAACAAATATTGCATCGTATCGCATCGTATTGTAAGAAGCTGTATCACGATATCATGTATGAAATCCGCATGTATTAAATCTGCAAGTAGTGGCCCACTAGTAGAAGCCGGAAGCGTTTAATTTAATTTTTTTAACCATGTCAGCCTCAAATTTTATTTCTCAATAATTTTTAGGACTGAAACATGTCTGTAAGTATTCAGAGGCTCTTTCCGACTTCGAAGTTCGTATATGTATCCAAAAGCTTTGCTAGTTTACATAAACCAATTGTAGTAAAAAGTTTCATCTAAGTTCTCCGGAGTCGTGTATTGACCGCATAGCGGCTGCTTTTAAAAATGCCTTTTCATGCTTTCGGTCCGACTTTGTTGACTGAGTCCTTCGTAGTTTAGTCTCAGCTGGCAAAAAGGCGATTACCGCACAATTTTTATACTATTAAATTAAAGAAAGTGTATCAGGTAAGAGTAAACGTAACAAACAAGATAAATCCAACTTATAAACGTGTAACTTCCCATGTTACACAGTTTCTTTTAAATGAAATCCTTTACAACAACAACAACAAGGTTTAAATCGAACAACCAGAGGCTTCGAAGACTTTAAGCCACGAGCAATGTTTTCAATACGAAATATTAAGATTCGTTTCTTAACCCGAAGTCAGTAATAATTCGCCAAACGTTTGATGTTTTTGCGACATTTATTTTCATACAACAATGTTTAACCATGTAAAACTGATTGCTAATTATAAGCAACTCCACAAATTGTGTTTCGTTCAATTAAAGGTACAGGATTAAGTATGTCTGCCGATCAATGAATGCATGCCTATTTCCATCGTCCAAACAGATTGGAATTTGCAAACTGATACTTGAGATGAAGAGTCATCTTTGGTTCAACGTTGTAGAAATAAGAACAAAATTGAGAACAATTTGTGGCTAAAAAAGCCCAAAACATTGAAAATAATATTTAAAAGCTAACTTTTTGAAAGAAGCAAATTATAAAATTTCTCATGTTGTCGCAAATTATTTAATTCTTTTATTATATATCACACAACTGTACCAGTTAATTTTTCCTTAGTTTGCAGCATTTTAATAAATAAATAGCATCTTTTGTTCCTCAATTCTGACCACTTCTTCCAGAGCTATGGAAATTTTTCACCGTCATTTAACGATGGAAACAAATTTCTAAAATGCTTATGGCCAAATCTAAAGTGTTCGCAGTTATTCTTCAGGGGGTTAACTGCAGTGAGAGGAGTTGGAGGAAAGATTTCCGTGCCCATTAACCTTCGGTTGCACTTCTTTATCTCACATAAATATTAGATTACATATTAAGATATCGAACTGTGAAACATTTTGTTTTTCTTGGATGATCGTGCATTTGTTTTGGTAAATTTAGTTTCCACTCTTACTTACTTACCCCTTTACGATATGGAAGGATCCGTTTCCTATGATGAAAGTCCTAGACGAATGTCTGTGCTTCATATACTTTTGTTTTTTTCCTGTGATACAGGTTGGGTACTTGAAAATCACGTGGTGGGCACTTTCAAGGTTCCCAGACAGGAATGGTGCCAGGCCCATTGCATCAAAGATCAGCGATGCAAATCGTTTAACTATCAGATCAAAGGCAACATAAATGACATGGAACATCAGTGCGAAATCAGTAACAATACGAAACACACTCAACCGGGGTCTATGAAAAACAGACTTGGATGGGTCTATCAAGAGGTTAGGCTGCGTTTGTTCTCTAACCTTTCAACTAAAGTTGGTAGTAAGGAGCGAACCATTTGACCATGAATGAGGAGGGTGGCAGGGGTAGTAAAAGATGGCTTGCTTACAATTGTTGTTTTATCAATCAACCTTTGGGTACTTAATTATTATCATGTTTTGTTTTTTCTAGTTTTCCTAAACATTACTTTGACTGTTCTTTTTTTGTGTCGATCGCACATGCAATATTTTTTACAAATTCTATCCCCCTCCTCCACCAAGAAAGACATATCAAATAGACGAAGATGTCAACGTGTGCCAGCTTGCCCTATAGCTAGTTGAAGTGAAGTAATACGAGCAACATTTTTGCCCAACTTGTCGCACAACATTGTTGCATTGCAGGTTGGAACTTTTTACTTTATTTTTTTTTTCATTTTTTTTTCAATTTTTTTTTCAATTTTTTTCTCTTTATTCAACATTTAAACATAATTACAAAATTACAAAATAACATTGAAAAAACATAGAAATTACATAAACAGATGTAATCCAGTTGCTTAAGTTTGTATAGCGGTGATTACTTTGTCTAAATTTGCGTTATTTGCATTTTCTATTTTGGTGTGTTTGGTCGCAAGATCGGTGGTATATTTGGTAATAGACAAGTGATTACTTAACGAAGGTAGAAGGCAAAGACTTCCATTTGGTGTTAAAGTCATTTGTGGAGAGTATTTCTTTTTCAATATCGCTGTAGTATTTAATTAGGTGCAGAAAGTTAGCCATTTTGGGGATGTCTTCTTTCAATTTACATATGTATATGAAATGTCTTGCGGCTAATTTGAAAAAACCTAGAATAAGGTTTTCTGGATCAGTGTTCAATCCCAAGGCGTCAAGCTTGTCTATGACCTTATTTTTGGGAAGGATATCTACGGATTGGAGCCAGCTTTCCAGTGACATCCAGAAATTGTTGGTTTCTTCGCAAGTCCAGAAAAGATGCGGGAGTGTTTCAGAATCTTTCCGGCAAAATGAGCAGGATTTGGTGTCTTTAATTCCAATTTTATGTAGAAAAGTATTTGTTCGGATGATTCTATGTAAAAACTTAAATTGGAAGTTTCTGAGCTTAGTACTCTTTGAATAGGCAAAACTCTTACAGTAGATTTTCTCCCATTCTATTTCGTCTCGGTTATTTAATTCGCAATCTCTTTCCCATTTTAATTGGCTTGTTATAGGTGTTGTTGCTATCTGTTTAACGAAGACTTTGTAAAATGTTTTAGTTGAAGCTATGCCAGCCAAGGCGTTTTTGATTAATGCCTTACTTTCCTCTTTTCCAATCTCCTGTCCTAAGTTTATTTTTCTAAGAAGATGTATCAGGCTAGATACTAGTCCAACGTATTGAAGATAAGGGGTTTCGAATTCAAGTGTGTGTTTTGTTTGAAATTCTATATGTTTCAGAAACTTTGAGTGAGTTGTTTCATCTAGAAGGTGTTTTACCTTAAAGATTCCCTTCTTGTGCCACTTTCTGAAGAAAACTGGTTTGTTTTCGATTCGTATTAAGAAGTTATTCCAGAGGTTTTGTTGCGAAAAGTCATCAATGGAGCTTAACGTGTTATGGAAATTTATTTGTGACCATATTTCCAGAATTTCTTTTACAAACTTATCTTTTATATTCATGCCTTGCAAATAATGTTTGTTTAAATTGCTTTCGAAAATATTCTCGCCAATTTCACTTAGTGTATAATTGAAAAGGTGCTTCCATTTGCTATTATTGTTTTTGTCGAAGTATTTTGTAATCCAAGTGGCTTTTAAGGCCTTATTATGTATGTAGTATAAAGTATGTATATCTAACATTTTAGCTCCTCCGTCTTCATTGATCGTTTATCTTTACTGTTCGCTTAATTTTGTCCTGTTTCCCATCCCAAAGGAAAGCGAAAAGAAGAGTGTTAATATCTTTAAGAGTCTTTTGACAGGTTCGAAGTGGGGTCAAGACATAGACAAGCTGTGAAGCCAGGAGCGCCTTAACAACTGTTATTTTACCAATTAATGTTAGCTTTCGTATACTCCAATTTTCAGTAAGTTTTTTTTTATTTCAGCTAATTTTTCTGTAATATTCTGCTCAATGGATTGTTCCTCGTTTGTTGAAAAGTGTACCCCTAAAGCTTTTATTGAGGTAGTTGCCCATTTTAGTTTTCTCTCTGGGAAAAAATCTTCCGTACGGCCTTTTAACGTACCTATCCAAAGAACCTCTGCAGGTTGGAACTTGCTGTTGCACGTATTACCACGTACTTGAACAACTTGTCACGCAACAAAATTCTCTGTCTGTTTTTTATAGTTCACTTTCGAAGTGTCCCACAAACAAGGAAACATTTTTCTTTCACAAATCAGTTGTTTCTTCTTTTCATCAGAAAGGTTCTTCTCTAAGGCAATAGGATTCGTTTTTTTCGGCTCTTCAAGCTCTCCCTGTCGTTCCGCCATAATTTTATTTTGGTTGTCTCGGTTGAGCGCGCGCGCGCCCTGACATTTGACGTCAGCTTGATGCGTACGTGAAAGGAACCAATCACTGGTGTTCGCTTCATTCTTTGTTGCGAGACAAGTAATAATAATAATAATAATAATAATAATAATAATAATAAAGTTTTTAAGTGCCTTTTCTCGAAAGATGCAAAGACACTGATTAACATCCTTAAAAAATTTACTGGAATAAAAGAAACTAAAAGACATCTGATGAAACTGAAAATATTTTTGAAATAAATGAGTCTTAAGTAGTCGTTTAAAGCAGCTTGTTGAAACACTCGACTTGATGTTATGTGGAAGGTCAGTTGGGGTGGTTGTGGTAATACCGGCAACAAAGTAACATTTTGTTGCGAAAAGCAGAGGTCGAGTCTACTTTCTGCATCATCATTTCGCAATTTGCAACAGAGGATTTTGTTGTGTGATAAGTTGTTCAAGTACGTTGTAATACGTGCAACAACGAGTTCCAACCTGCAATGCAACAATGTTGTGCTACAAGTTAGGCTTCATCGCTTCGCGATTCGGGCAATTCTTTCAAACTTTGAAAACACGCGTGAACTAATCCATAGTTTTCCTCAGCCTCATACGATTACAAATACTGATTATCTACTACGTTCATTTCATCATCTTCAGATTAAAGGCTCAGACATCATTGAAGATCAATGTAAGTGGTAATCATATTGTACTTATGTGTTTTAATCCTGCAAATCAAGCCCATCCCTTTCGTTGAAGAAAAGATACAAAAAAGATGCCCTTTCTGCAAATACGTATTTGCTTTATTAGTAGCAGTTATCATATGGTTTCGTGTTCAATTTGGAATTAATTTGCACGAGTGAGTTTTTCATAAATTTCAAA
>JANRMR010061655.1:0-14184 GCA_025434825.1 Bergia sp. 'catenularis' | reverse complement strand
GCGCCCTTTACCCCCACCCTCCCTCTGTCAGTGCTCCGTTTTACGGGTATTTAAAACTAAAGCTACACAGATCAGAGGTAAGTCAAAGCAGACGTTGGAGTTACCGTGAATCAAACTGGGGACCTCCAGCTCCGAAGGCCGCGCACTAACCAACTGAGCTACGCCTACCTCGACAATTTAAAATCTAGCTAAAATAAAACATAATAAGGACTGGTACAGTACATCAAACACATTACAGTGCAGTAAAACGGAAGTATAGAAGTTAAAATGTTCTATCAATCTCAAAAAAAGACGAGTTTCTGTTAAAAAAAAACTCAGTTTTAGATTTGTTATTTGCACAAACCATCGTTTAGAGGTATCAATAGAAATAGAACGATAAAAAGTGATTAATAAGAATACGTGAACAAACTACTAATTGTACCTCCTTCGCAGATTGTTGGATCACTTGATGACAGGAATGTCCCATTTGGGCATGCGCAGACGCGACCGTTTGGCACAGGAAGACAAAGGTTGCTACACCCACCGTTTAACTCTGAACAACTGTTGTTACCTATGAATTTATGCAAAGTTATCACTTAAAAGCCAATTGACGATTTTTAAACATTTCCGGATATGCAAAATGACTCACTAAGGATCGGATTCAGATTCATGTGATTTAATAGGTGGTGCAGTTTATAGTGCAACATTTATTTCTTCATAAAAAATAATAATGATTATGATAACAACAATAATTAACATAATAATAATAATAATAATAATAATAATAATAAAAATAATAACAGTTTTCATTTTTTTTTTTACTCGTGCAAGTTAAAACTAAATTAAACACATATAAATTATTCGAGATAAGATGCTTTGTGTTCCGTTGCTAATGTGTTTCAGGATCAATAACTCTAAACCTAAACTAATGCAACTGAAAAAGACGGTAGCAAATTCAAGCGAAGTTATTACTGGGATGCACGTTAAGAGGGGGTCTATAAAACCAATTGTATTGCAGTTTATCCTTACCAGTGACTCTCTGCTGTGAATTATCATACACAACAACCCCCATAGGCCTTGACATCCTCGGGATTTGCACGGTTTGGGTTCCTGTCGTAATGTTGTATTCAAACACTGTTCTGTTAACCCAGTCACTCCAGTATATGGTGTCGCGATATAGTGCAATACCAAACAGAAAGAACGACCCTTGACCTGAGAGGTCCAGTATAATTCGTCTATTGCCTCCGTGAAGGTCCGAGGTGTCAATGCGTCCAGTTTTCGCGTCACACCAGTAAAGCTGCCTGCTTTGATAATCAATTGCCAGTCCATTCGGCCAGCCCAAGTCCGAGTCAACAATTGCGCTGCGGCTACTGCCGTCCATACCTGCCCTCTCGATCTTCGGTGTAATTCCCAAGTCTGTCCAGTACATGTAACTTTACGTGCACGCAAAAAGTACACAGAGATTGTTTAGGAACATAAGTACATTTTAGAGAGTTTTTGCCTCATTTTGTCCAAAAGACAATTAACGTTTCCAGAACACTAATCTTGAGTAAGTTTATTTATTCCACTACAATTTCAAGGGTTTGATTACACAAACACATACAGTCCCAAATATACTCATCTAGTACGAAACACACCCATCAAGCCTCCAACACACCCACTAAACCCCCAAAATACCCTTCTCCCAAACACAACCATCTAGTCCCCAAACATTTCCATCCAAAACATCGTGACCTCAGCAAACCCATCAAATCCCTAAAAATTCCACAATATTCCTTTGTAGATTAACCCTATCTGGGCTGGGCCTTTTTGACCTCACACAACTTTCTTATCATTCATTATGTGGCAATGAAACTTTACACAATTGTTGCTTATTAGAATTCCTAGTTAAATTTGATGTAATAACTACCTAATTGGTTATGACGTCATAATGACGTGATGAATGCAATATTTTACTAGTATTTTTATATTGTTCGACCTACAAGGCTAATTCTCTCGGTTTTATTCCCGTTCATAAGCTACAACCTGGCAAAAAGAAAGTTAAAAAATATATATATGTAAAATCTCTGATTTCGATAAAAGCAGTTCACAGAGTTTAAGTTTGTCTTGCGAAACCTTTGAAATCTTGGTTACCATGGCAACGCAGTTTCATATATGGCAATGAATCATACATAAAACGATTCCACATAAAATTCTAGGAAAAGTCGTAAAATTTAAGCTTGCAAATACAAAGCATTTAAAAGATAAGCATAAAAACCTATTTTTTTTGGGGGGGGGAGGGGTTCCACCCCATCCCCCCCCCAAACCAGAGAGGGTTAAGAAGATATATCTAGCCTCTAGTATCTTCCCTTTAAGTTCTTCTACACATCTTACCCTGCTGATGGATCCAGGGCAATTGCTCGGGGTTGTTCCAGATTATTCGTGATTAAGGTTCTCCTCGATGTCCCATCAACTTTTGACACTTCAATTGTGTGCGACCCTGCGTCTGTCCAGTAGAGATTGCGACTTATCCAATCAATCGCAAGTCCCTCTGGATTAAACACACCATGATCTGCAATCACTTCAATAGCAGTCCCGTTAAGAAATGCACGGGCTATAATTTTCAGCCTTGCATCTGTCCAGTATATACGATCTTCATCCGGGTCATAAGTTATTGCCACTGGAAGTGATATGTTTTTATTCAAGGGTAGAAAATGGCAAGAGTGGTCAAGGTCAGGTATTTGACCTTGAAAGACCTTGCCAGCGTCTCCAGCAGCAACAAGAATGAATCTGCCAGAGAGTTTGTTTTGATATGATGCTAAAGAAAAAAGCGAATACAAACACCAAATGTTAGTGAGATGTAAAGATATGAACATAGTTTTTACACAAATTCTAGCTCTGGGAAACCCAGAGGCATTCTTTCTATTTGTTGTTAATCATAATCAGTAGCAGTATAGTACACGAAAAAAAATGGTGAAATGTGATGTTGTAAGTTAATATCAGAGTACAACTTACGTAATAGTTTTAAGACAATAATCCGTCCTTAAAATTTTAACTCTTAAACTGGAAGGCTTTAGGCCAAACATATAATTTTACAATTTTTTGAAAATTTTCATTTGTGCTTTTTATATTAGTTTGTTTGCATATTTCAACCACTAAAAGCCTAATATTTTCAAAAAACACAAAAGTCCTTTTATTTTTAAAGAAAATTTGATGGGGTGGTAAATTGAGATTCACTTCAAAAAACGTGTTTGCTAATTGGTAACAGCTACTAGAAAAACATTTGGGAAAATTTTAAAATCCCTCGAGAAAATCGCAAAAAATCGAGGGGGGAGGAGGGGGTTTTGTTGATTTCCCCTTCCCCTTGCCAGTTTAATAGTTGAAGATTTTAGTCCAACTGCAACATAGAAATTCACATAGCAAATGCTAGCCTGGATTTTCTAGGTAATCAGGAGAAGCTTCCGCACATCCCACTAAAATGATTTAGGAATATCCCCCTCTCCCCCTCTACCCTCCATCCCATCTGCCAATTTACCCCGGAGTCAAGTGAAGCATTTGAAAAATCAGTATATATATCTTGCGTCATTCTAGATGAATGAAACCCGCACCATGCTTTGGGCAGCATGTTTTACATAAGTAACATCGACATTTGCAGTTTCTAAAACAAATGACATAGCTTACCGTAGTCACAGGTTTTTCCATCTACTTTCAGTGTGATATCGTTCGGGCAGCTGCATTTGTAAGCACCAGGAATTACCAAGCATATGTCGCTACATCCGCCATTGTTAGAAGAACATGAGTGGGAAACTAAACAATGAAATTTAAACGAGTGAAAACGTTTAAAAGCATATACACGCTGTTAACTGCAAGTAACATTATGTACACACAATCTATAGCTACTCATTTTTAAATACAAATGTACACACAGACACACAGTCGTTAAATTCTAGTTTCAAAGCACCAGTTCGTTATATGTCTCCGGGAAGTTTTGCCAATATCCTGGTGAAGATAGTGCTAATCCTTAAAGAGTGAATAAACATGAAACTAGGACAAATTGAATGTTAACGAATACCTGCTGGTGTAGTGTGCATGCCTGGATAATAAGCATGGATGTCCATTGGTCGCGACAATCCGACTACTACTGTATCGTCGTGGCCAGACGTCATGTTTAACCGTAAAACTGCTTTCTTCTGCCAGTCGGTCCAGTAAACGTATCCTTGATGTAGCGCGATTCCAAACGGATGAATACTTGATGTTTGCAGTAAAACTCTCCTGTTCTGGCCATCAAGATCCGATTCTTCAATCTTATCCTCCCAGCCATCAGCCCAGTACAACTTATTGGCAGACCTGTCAATATCGAGACTATTCGGCCATTTTATACCAGAGCTAACTAGAGTTATTCTTGAACTTCCGTCCATATTCGCCTTTTCTATTCGTGGATTTTTTCCCCAATCTGTCCAGTACATTTCCCTGGAAAAGTAAAAAAATAGTCGCCTATTTTAGACACATATCTACTCCCAACTAAGCAAGATTACTTGTTTTATCAACTCAAACTTTTGCTGCCATAAACTTCCATGCGCTGTTATCAGGTTCTATGCATTGCGAATGTAAGTATCTATTCTTCTCAAAACGTGACAACTTGTTTTAAGATTTCGCAATTTTATTTTTGTGTTATTTTGCATGAACAAGTATGAATGAAGATGGCTGGTCGATAGCGGAACAATGTTTTGATTTGATGCAATTGTTTCCATACTGATTTAAAGTTATGCACATGTTGTAAGTAAGGAATCATGACAATAAAGACTAGATTCAAAGGATAGAACGGTTTGCAAAAGTATAATTGTTTTGTAATTTCTTCCTTCATTATCTTTAACAACGTTAGTTAGATTCAAACAATAGATTAATTATTAAGAAGATTGTGTTTTACCTACTGGAAAATTGTCAAAATCAGTTATGAACAGAAACCTCAGAAAGTATATATATAGTTTGGGGCTAAACTCTCCTTCCATGAATTGTCACAGTGAATATATTTAGTAAAACAACATAATTGTGTTAGCTGAGTGTTATTCGAGGTTTAAAAGATAAAGTGCAGCGAACACAATAAACTTACCCATTCAATGGATTTACCACAATGTCTCTCGGTTCATCTAGCCCTTGAGTTACTAAAGACCTTTTTGCAGAACCATCAAACCTTCCAACTTCGATACGATCCGTGCCGGTGTCCGTCCAATAAACATTACGTCCAATCCAATCTATGGCCAATCCGTAAGGGCTGCGGACACCACATTGATAGAGAAATTGTAACGAAGTAGCGTTTCTAAACGCACTTGCAATCCAGTGTTTTTGAACATCAGACCAGTAGATTCTGTCTTCTATTGGATCGTAATCAATCGCAATGGGACGCTGAGATCCAGTATGTCTAAAGACGGTCATTCGCGCGAAGTAGTTTACATCAAGCGAGATCACATTCATTGTCTTGGCATCTGCGTCAGTGAATAGCAGGAATCTTTGAAAGTCTGTAAATAAAATAAAATTAATCAGTTTTTAAATTAAAATGTTTGCTTATAGTCATAATTTTGTATTTCTATCTCAAATGATTTAATTTGGTTTGTTCTTTACAGTTTTATCAGCGATACCCATCGATACAGTTTTGATGTTTGTCATACGATTATTGTTTCAGGTAAATTGTTTGAATTAAGATAATTTTAATTCTTTTTATCAATAAGACACGGTAAATGTATACTAAAGCATTACGCAATTGGAACGCTCGTTATTGTTTTCAATGAGTGATGTCCTATGTACCATAAACTTATAAAAAAACGCGAGCTCATATTCTAATTCTTAAATTTGTCTATATATTTATGGCTACAATATTGCTTAGTGGTTGATTAAACTGACTAATATAACCGTATTCGTCTACGGAAAATCTTCAAAATAAATATATTCCATGAGAAAAAAACGTTTAGTTGATTTAATCAAACTTCAATAAACTTTTTTGCCATGCATTTATAAATATAGTCACTTGAGTTATTTCATGTACAAATAACACGAAATTCATGATCAATTTTGGATCGATTAGCCAAAACGCATATCAACATCTAGAAATATAGGTAGATTCAATATTACCTCTGTTGCATGTTTTACCATCGTTGCTCAAAGTAATCCCAGTTGGACATGCGCATTGGTGTCCACCAGGTTTGGCCAGACAAAGATGGCTGCAACCTCCGTTGTTGTTGCCACACGGGTCGGGGTCTGATACAGCAAGAATATAAAGAAAATAATGTTGGATGTTTCGTCTTAAAGGTAAGAAAGTGTTTCTGCTTTTAATGAAAACTAGTTTGAAGGAAGATTAAAATGTGGAGAATTTTCAATGACACGGGCGACGCCTTCCCTTGGCATTTTTACTCTTTCTTTCCAGTGTGCAAGTGTAAGCTGGTACAACAATTGAAGTGGATTTTTAAAAAGGTAACTTTATGCTCATTCCCCGTTACACTCGTAAAAGCAAAACAATTGAGATTTCTCATTCCCATAGTTCTGGTTTAAAGCAATTAACATTCACAGCCTCGAAGAAAGAAGGCAATCATGAGATTTAATTTCTTTGCACAGGCTAGCATACAAGTATAAAGTCCACGAATCGTAGCAGTATAAAAACAGTTATAGCTCATTACAACTTTATCTATAGCTCATTACAACTTTATCTATCGATCGAAACGAAATGCACGATTGGCTAAACTACCTCTGGCTAAACTACCTAAACTACTTCTGGCTAATGAACCAAACCATAATCTTAACGATACAAACAATAGCTGGTATAGCGTAATGTGACCAATAGAAATACAGCTCTAGATACTGTTATACTGAGGAACAATCAGAAAAGAATAGAAAACAATGGTGTCTGTCAGTCTACTTGTTAATAGGCACGCTCTTGTTATAAATATTTGTTAGTATCGTATAAGATCTTACCAGTTGGTTGTATTGACCGATCAAACGTAGCAACTCCCATTGTCTGGTGTCCTATGACTTTGATGCTTTGCACTTGATTGTTTGATATGTCAAGACTATGGAAGCCTTGAGTTGTTGCCCAGTCAGTCCAATACAGGAGAGAGTTATAAAATGTTAATCCGAACGGATGGAGGCCTGTGTACTCAAAAAGTTTCGTTCTACTGTTCCCATTGTAATCCACCGTCTCTATTCTGTCCAGTTTGCTGTCGACCCAAAACAGTTTTTTAGCGATGTGATCAATGGTAATGTCATTGGGCCATCCTAGAACACTCGACACAATCGTTGTTCGCCCGTCTCCGTTCAAGGTGGAACGTTCAATTTTGGGGAAACGTCCCCAGTCGGTCCAAAACAAGTACCTAACGATGAAAAATACACCAGTTTAGCTTTAAAATATTAAAATGTGTCTTAAAAAGACAGACAGACAGACAGACAGGCATGCAGTGAGGCTTTTCAAAATCCAATACCACCCATGTTTCATGCGAATACCGATATGTAATTAAAGATACAAACTCATGCAATCTTAACTCTTTAGTATCAAAACATGACTGAAATATGAGTAGTGACTTAAGTAATTACTAATCACAACTATTTTAATGCATCAACTGTTGTGTACGAATATATTTCATCGCTTACTTGTCATTTGGCTCAACTGCGATGCCCCGCGGCTCATCAAACCCCAAACTAAACAAAACGCTTCTTGGTTTATCAGCTGAATACACATCGGCAACCTCAATAACGTCGTAGGTTGTGTCGGTCCAATACAGGAGGCCAGAGAGCCAATCAACTGCCAGCCCGTCACAAACACCCACGTCTTTCGCAAATAACACCTCTATGCTTGAACCGTTGAACTTTGCCCTTCGTATCACTCGCTCACTGACGTCACTCCAGTATATGTATCCCCGAGCAACATCCACGTCAAGAGCAATCGCTCTCTTCAAATTGGGTATAAGAGATTCCACAAGTGATATGTCAGTGTGGACCACCAGAATGTTTGTCGTGTTGGAGAGTAGCAGACATGACGATTGGCAGCTCGTACCTATGATAACGGTTTAATACAACAACAACAACAACAACACAAATTTATTTATACCTCAAAGAATTTACATTCTGTAATTTGAATTGGAAGAAAAATTATAATTAACGTATTAATAAAGAATAAGGCCGCATACTTTGAAACGACATAATGTATCAAACACTGATCAAGGTTATTCAAAGGCTGAATAACACAAAAGCAATTTAACAACGGGCACAACCCACAGGTAGTTAAAGAAAATCTAGGCAAGTTGTGCATGTACATATATATTATGTAATTATACATCTATGTATAATTTATTATATTACAAAATGTAAGTTGAGAATGAGATTAGTGGAAATGAAAAATTATTTACAAAATTGAGAGTACCTATAAGATGTTAGAAGATGTTGCAGAATGAGCGCCACCAAATATGCTAAATAAAATTGTTGTTAGTATTATAAAGGAATAACATATGTTTTAAATTATAAATGTATATCTTGCTTGAAATTTCAAATTTTTAATATAAATTTAGGCTCGTCCAAGTATTTTTAATAAATCTGTGTTTAGTTTTAGCTTTAATTTGACAATATGATAGTAAACCCATGTATAGAACGGTGCGGACTCGCATAAAGATAAAATGACCCAAAATTGTATCATACGTGAATTCTTTTCCTATTTTACTTTCTGCTGCTGTAAAAAGTTTACAAAAGAAATTACCTGTGATATACAAAGGGTGAGTAACCAAGATTAGATTTTGGAGTTATATCCTCGGTTGTTGTATGTTCTGTTTCTTGGTTATTTGTTTTCTTTTATCGATAAAGTTGTTATTCATAAATATTAATTTTTTTAAAAATTAATACAGTAAAAACCCGCGTGTAAGAACCTAGTGAATTAAGAACATAGAGCCTCTCATTTTGACTTTTAATACCCCAAAATATAAGAACCTATTCAGGCTGGCAAAGTAAAGCAGGTTCTTAATTATATGAAAGTAACAATGAGTTGTGACAAACTGAATGTTTTGTCTCAGCTAATTTGCTTCAAAGTAGGCAGTTCATTACCTAGAACTGTTATGTTGGGATTGAAATGTTAAAGATATGCAGGGATTGGTTTGGTAAGTCATTTAGTACTGTAGTATTCATTGGTAATATAGCAGTCACAGTGCCACACCCATGATTGTTGTTGATATTTTGTTTAACAACAATAAAATCTATCTAAAGAAATTAAAAACCTTCTAAGAACCTAATTAGTTTCAATTATTAGTTAATACCCAAAAATATAAGAACCTGTTCAGCCTGACCTTGAAAAATCTAGGTTCTTACACGCGGGTTTTTACTATATTATTGTTGTTGTTGTTATTGTTAATTGTTGTTGTTGTTGTTGTTGTTATGGTGCACCTTACACACACCCGTACAAGTGATGTTTTTTATGTTTTGTCACAATGTTTTTGTGCTTCCTGTCATATAAAAACTAAAAGACTTAACTCGAAGCCTAATGGAAGGGTTAGTGTTTTCCTACTTTACACTTTGAAGAGATTGCTTATGATAAATTAAATAACTTACCGCCCACTTGTATAAAGAGCAGGTCAGTGGTGGCTGCTACCAAGTAAATCACGACCAACGAACTAACTTTAATCATCGTTACTTTCAAACTGAAAAAGCAGAAAACAATGAGGTTGTTAATTAATAGCATTACACTAGTAGATATGGAAGACAAAATATTGACCTGATAACCAGGCTTAACTACACGAAAACAGCAACCTTCCCTGATCGATACGACAAATTCTGTTATAAATAATACAACTACAAATAATAATAACAATACTACTACTACTACTAATAATAATAATAAATAAAAACAACAACAATAATAATAATAATAATATTTATTACACATATTCGCAACCCACCCCCCCCCCCTCCTTAACTTTTGTATCATTCATCAAGTAGCAATGAATCTTTTTACAATTGATGCTTATTACAATTGCTAGTTAAATTTGATGTAAAAATTACCTAATTGGTTATGACGTGATAATGACGTGATGAATGCAATCTTTTACTAGTATTTTTATATTGTTGGACTTACAAGGCTAATTCTCACTGATAACAACAAAGTAGGTTTTATTCTCGTTCAGAAGTAACAACCTTGCAATAAGACAGTTCACAAATACATATAAAACCTCTGATTTCGAAAAAAAGCAATTCACAGAGTTTAAGTTTATCTTGTGAAACCTTTGAAATCTTGGTTACCATGGCAATGGAGTTTCACATATGGCAATGAAGCATACATCAAACAATTCCACATAAAATTCTAGGAAAAGGCGTTAAATTTCAGCTTGTAACTACAATGCATTTAAAAGTTATGCATAAAAAAAACTATTGGGGAAGTGGTGGTTGTGGTGGGTTCAACCCCAACCAGGCCAGATAGGGTTAAGCCATTTATGAAAGAATTTGTTAACCTTTAAAGTTATTAAATTTTGTGATTATTCCAGCTAATTTTGAAATTAATTATTATTCCCAGTAATTTTGTGGATTCTTACTTTTTAATTGTAGTTATTATCATCTATAGATATTTTGATTTATCGCTGTTGTATATAAATAATATTGTGTTTACAGACAGGGTTCCAGTGGGATCTTGGTTTACAAATGCAAATGCATGAAAAAATGAAGTATTCCGAAAAACTACCTGCTCAGTCCCAAGACTAAAAGTTCAGCTACATATTTGTATTGTGACCGATTAGTCGAACATACAGCTGTTTCCGTAAATATTTTGTAGTTACGGAGCACTTGCACACACCAAACTTTGTAGACATAATGTTATTTAGAAGACATATTTTCTGTCCAGTAGACAAAACATAAAGATTGTGTATAGCGTTGAAAACTATTGGATTGTCCAAATATATTCTTTCCAAAACAAATTCTTCAATTTTTTCTTCGATTTCTGCAGCCAACATTTCCTTTTTCACCTTTGTATGCATCAATGCACAAGGACAATAGCTGTATTGTTATTGTTATGTTAATTTCCCTGACAACTCGTCAAACTTCTTTGTGTGTCCTTTCTTTATCATGTTCACAGACAGACCGCATTTACAAATGTTATGTTCAGGGTCATGAAATAAGCTGCATGTTAAGCTCAGTCTATAAATTCGGTTTTGTCCTGAAATGTAGTTCAGCCATGAAGAGTCAAAAACAACAAAAAGAGTCATAAAACGTACGTGCGGTGGGGTTCAAAGAGCGCTCCATTTTATCGTGCCTCTACCATTCAGCTTAGACTTGCAGAACTCCCGAGTTATAAAAGCATTTCTCTTACTTTACATTTGTTCAAGAAATGCTTTATTTGTTCACTCGGTACAAGCCCGTGCGTGTCTTGGACTGATTAGAGGTCACGAAAACAAATTAAAATAATTCGGGCTATATTTATGTACCATCAAATCATATCCAAAACGCTGTCAAACACCAAAATAACATTTCAACTAGTTTCCTAAAGCATTTTGCCGAGTTCCTTTTTCCTTGTATCGATCTAAGTTAATAAAATATGAAAGACACCGTGTATTCATTAGTCTTAAGTCTCTTGAGAGGAGCATTATTATAAGCCACCCGGCCATGCCTCTAATTAAGCCATTAGTCGCAGTGATTCGCATAACATCAGACATCTCTGAGTTCTAAAACTCGATAAGATGAGTATATATATATATATATATATATATATCGCTTGTCTACACCTTCTGATAATTAGCTTAGCCAAACCAACGGAAATTTAGATAGAGTTCACTATTTTGTGTCAAGAGTTGAAAACACGAATTGACATATAATGAATTAATTAAAGAAATGGCCAACGAAGAATAACTTCACTTCCTGTTTCACTTTAACCTTTCTATCAACCGTGTGTAAACTATATAGATGTGAAAGGAAGACCAAAAATCATAGATTGAAACTAGAGTTTGCGGACATTGATAAAAAATAAACACTAATTTATTTTATCTTCACATGACAACCGAAACTCTTGTTCCATTCCCAAAGAATTTATGTAATGGCCTCCTCAGACGGGGAGGATTAACTATCGATAACTATAAGCTGTCGATAACTAAAAGTAATCGACAACTAAAAAATCCCGTGTGTGTACCAAGTTATCGATAACAAACTGTGAAAAATCTAGTTATCGACAACAAACTATTTTTCCTTTTCAAAAGGAAAAATACTTTCGTTATCGATAACAAACATGGCTCTCTTGTTATCGACAACTAATGTTTTCCCGTCTGTTGAGACAGTCATCGACAACTAATGGTTATCGATAACTAAATCCCTAGTCTGTGGAGGCCCTTTTTGTAAGCAACAGCTAATTTTTCCAGTCTGTTAGTTAGTCATCGACAACTAAGCTAATTTGCGACGTCTTGAGAAAGAAGTTAAGCTAGTTACCGTATTGGTTGTCGATAGCTATTTGATTTGATTTCCCTGTGTGTGGAAAAGCCATATCGAGCACTAGTTGTTATCATATACTTTGTGTTATCGACAACCAATACTTATCAATGACTATTTCCCTCGTCTGCGGAAGCCCTAAAAGCTAGATCAGAACAAATGAAACGTTATCTCATCTTGATCAATTGCACATACCTCGTAAAGCATATCTATGGGCAGCATGCGAGGAAAAGACAACTCACTTCACTATGTATGTGCACAATTTCTTTGTTTTGATTTAAATTGTAGATATACGATAATTAAAATATACAACTGTCTACTCGTATAGCTTAGATCTTCTTCCGTTCGCTTGCGAAGTGGCCATTTCCAGGAATACTTAAGTCTCCCGTCGAAATAAGTACTCAAACTCTATCAAATACAATAAATAAAATATCTTTTACATGAATATTAATTATAGTGCAAAATAAGATTGTTATGTAATTGCAACATACCAATCCAGATCATTGTCAGATCGCAGCAAGGTACAATGTTGGCGTTTAAGCGAAACAGCCGAACGGTGGGAAAGTCCCTGGAATAAATAAATAATTAAATATATTTTTTAATTACAAAACGTCCAGGCGTTTTTTGTTTGAAGATGTCATTCTTTTGTCTTATTAGTCCCTTCAAGGCATTTTTGTTATTGAGTTTGAACTCATTTGTCAAACTACTTGTTTTTCGCAAGAAATTTTCAGTTGGAGTGAAATTAACTCTGGTCAATCAATTTCACTTTTTAGCTAGATTTTGGCTGCTTATTTTGAAGTGACAGAATTATATTTGATAATGAGAACAACCAAGCGAAAAACATTTGCCACTGCACGAGTATAATCAAACTTGCTAGTTCCGGTCATATAGCTTTGCAAGCTCAAAATGAATTAAAATATCTCAATTGTCCGTACCGCTTATAGTACACTCCACGTCTTTGACGCAAAAGCATTAATTGCTAAATGTCTTGTGAAACGCTTTTCTTATAAAAGAAGTCACAATCAACATACAGATGTTAGGTAAGTTTCTATCCATTACCAAATTAAGTTACTGAGTAAAACCACGGGGAAACTGCTTTCGGTTATTTTGTGGAGACAGAATGAACTAGTTTCGCTTCCCAGTAAATAAGAATACTGAGAATAAGAATTAAGTTTCAGTGATTTACAATAGAACAATTTTCAAACTTTCTTTGCAAAACTCAAAACATCTCAGAGACGGAGAAGCAGGGGAGGCACGTTTCGATGCAAATCTATTACTAGCGCAGCTTAAAATTCGTTTGGCAGAATTCTTTTCACAAATCGTTTTATCAGGATTGCGTTTGGCGAAACAAATGTTGTAGGACTTGTTTAAGATTGCAAAGAGGTTTGCTTGTGCCAAAGAACTACGCAAAGGACATTTTGGGAAATTTGAGTAGGGGTATGCGCTTGGGTTGGAAAACGTTTTAATCTGCATCTTCATGTCCGTTTGTGTTTGTCTTTTAGTTTATTTACCTTAAGAGCCAATGTCTGTAAATATCGAACATCCGGCGCACGTCACCAAATTTCGAATTTTTTCTTATTTAGCACAAATAACATCTGTGGTGAGTTATTTTCAAAAAACACATTGAAAGTTTCAACTGCGTTCATTTTTTTGAGAAATCGAAGGAAGTTTGAAAAACGAGATTTTGCCGTCAGCGCGCTTGCGAGACTAGGGGAAAATCAGATGTTTTCTACTCGCTCGTTCTGACAAACGCGCGCTTATATTTTAACGTGCTTCACATACAAAACAAAACAGCTC
>JANRMR010061544.1:0-14187 GCA_025434825.1 Bergia sp. 'catenularis' | reverse complement strand
AGCCGTGTTGTCTTTGAGAATAAAACATTTACCATGAAAAGGAAAGAAGTCACGTATCATTTCTTACCCTTCATTTGGCAAGTATTTCCTAAAAACCCCGCAGAACAGCTGCAAACAAATCCATTGCCGTCGTTGAGACACTTTCCTCCATTCTTACAAGGGTTTGGAACGCATTTATCTGAAACAAAGGTTTGTTTTTGTAAGCGGGTTCAACTTGCTAAGTGGTATAATTTCAATTTACATACAAGTGTCTGACAATATTGTGTTTATTTTCAATAGAATCCGAAGGAAGTTTTAGTAATATGATTCAAATAACTTCATACATCAAATTTTATTTCGTTCCCATGCGTTAGGTAGCATCTGCTATGATGCGTCAACTCCAACTTACTCTTTTCAACGACAACTGTAACGGAGCATTTCTTACTTGAAGTATGCCAAATTTAACATATGAAAATGTGAACAGTTGCTTTAACTACGAGCAAAAGCAATGGGGTTGACTTAGATCTATGTTTCAGTTATAAAAGCTCATTTCCAAATATGTAGAAGTTCCACATTTTCTTTTCTCAATTTTGAGTTGATTGACTTCGAGTTGTAAATTTTTTTTATGGGAAGCAAAAGCTCAATGTGGGTACAACCTACTGGAGAGAGAGTAATAGTATTACCTTTTTCTTCACAAGTTTTCCCCAAGAACCCCATCGGACAATCGCACTGGAAACTGTCTCCAGCGGTCGTGCATTTCCCATTGTTTTTACAGGGGTTTGGAGAGCAGCGATCTACCACGATTACTTCTGTCGAGAAGAGTTTCAAATGGTTATAAGGTATCTGGCTAAAAACAAAATCATGTTCAAAAACAACAGCAATTACAACCTATCAGCTACACGAAGAACTGCAATAACAATATTCACAACAATGACAACGATGACAATGAACAATAATGATATCAATAACAACAATAATAAAAACAACAGAAACAAATAAACTGCACAGTGTGAATCCCTAAATGAAATTTGATAATAAACGACATCGTTATGAGGGTGCAAGAATAAAATATGTTTAAAGAAAAACTGAGAAGCAACTTTAATAATAATACAACTATTTATTTTACACACTGATCCTTTGAGCTACGGCAGTTGATATGCAACTCTCATTTTAGTGTTTAGTTTTACCCAGGGTATTTGTATGATGAGTTTTAAAGCATAAAAATGTACTGTTGCAATTTGTAATAACGTCGCAATTTGTAATACCTGTCGCAATTTGTAATAAAACTTGTCACAATTTGTAATAACGTACCTGTCGCAATTTGTAATAACACCCTGTCACAATTTGTAATAGAGTCAGCTGTCGCAATTTGTAATAACGCTTCGTTGCAATTTGTAAAAACCTTTTAACTTTTAAATTTCTAAACATGCTTGCCTTCCTTTTCAGGCATTGTAGAGTATTTAGGCACCCAAACATGGGCTTGCATACATCATAGGCTGCCAAAGGTTTGTATGGTGTCATGATGTCACAAGTCACGTGACTTTTAAAAAATCTCCATTTCGATTATCTTTTACACTTTTATACTCATGAAATACAATTTAACCGGCCAGGTTATGGTTCTGGACTCCAAACTAAGCGTAACATACAAGCTTAAAAGAAATTGTGACAAGTTTTATTACAAATTGTGACAGGTATTACAAATTGCGACGCTATTACAAATTGCAAATAATACAAGTTCCATTTTCAGACAGGTACTTTTCCGAATATTTTCACGTTCGTTTTTCAGATAAGAATGGGAGAAGTTGAAATTTCATTGAGTTTCAAACTAAAGAAAGTTAATTAAGTGTTATGCAGTTATAAGCGTTGTAGTTCGTAGTGTTTGATCATTGTCAGTGAAACGTTGACTAACTTAGTCTCTTTTTACGACGAATTTCTCTTTGAATTTAAAGGACTTTTATCCTGCTAGTCATCCCTGATTTATAGCATTTTAACCTCCCCGATTCCACCTTCACTCAATATATTTCTTATTAATTTCTGGGGATAATTTGGATCATTTTATATTTGAAGTTCAACGATGTTTTTTTATACGAAACAAAAACACTGAAATATGCAGTATATGACTAAATCTTTTTTTAACGTTGCTGGAAGTTTGGTGAGAAGGACAAATAAACTTTCCGAATAACATTACTTGTTGATATTGTTTACTGAAAAAAGGGACGTATTCGCTGTTAAAAATGAAGTCTGATATGAAAAGGACTTTTTGCTTGTGAGTACATACAACAAAACACCGTTTCAGCGTTCAAGATTGTGTTAAAGGCACCTTAGGTGACCCACATCAATTACATGACAGGATAAATAATGCTTCTAGTAAGAAATGTAAAAGAGATGCCCTTTTACAAAAAGATGTCCTTTTAATAAACATTTTTAAATATGTTGTTTCTGTATTTTTAAGCTTCTTGTCATTTTAGCTCACGATTCATTCCGGTGCAAGTATCATTGTTAGCGAGCTGAATGGAATTGTTTTATACTGGAGATTGCGACCAAACAGAAAATATTTTCCTCATTTATAACACTTTAACCAACCTTTTCTTGTAACTAATTTGTTTTTCCAAGCCATGTACGACATATGTCGATAGGTCATTACAGAATATTGACGCTTTCTACAAAAGGACTTACTCTATCTTCTGAAAAGAGTAATTATTGTGGCTGGAAATTGTGACCTATGTTCATCAAACGCAAATTTACTAACTGAAAGAGAAATTTCTTGGTATCTTGTTATTCAAACTGAAATACAAATTTAATTGTGTATGTTGGTCAAGTGACATGTTGAATTTTATACTAGAGAACTGACAACATAGCAAATAGTTTATTCGGTAAATTCAAATGATGAATGCTATAAATTCAGCGTCTAAAAAGTAACTGCGTTCAAGCATAACATCCTTTTTATCCTAACCAATACTTGATAAAACTGGTTTTACCTAACCAAAAGCAGATATAAAAAGTTGGCTTCAACTCCCGCCACAAATAATAACTCATTTTTAAAATAGAAATAGCAGCGAGACGCTACCATAAAAGTTTATAGTTTTAAACTTCGTAATATATGTATATATGTGGAAACCTTCATGTAGTAAAATATGATAAAATTCACTCCACCTGTCTGTTATACGCTATAACAGCTTCCTTAGCTTATGTTTCATTACCGTTCTTATCACAGGTTTTCCCGATAAACCCTGCGGCGCAGATGCAGTGAAAATCATCCCCATAAAGACCACAGAGGCCATTGTTTTTGCAAGGGTTTGGAAAACATGGATCTGTTGTAAATAAAGAATACAGTAAATATTCATTTCTTTTCGCACTTAATTACTCACCAATTAAGTAAAAATCAAATTCAAATGTAAAAACAAAGGAAATTAAAAGTTTGCTTGATATAACTCTCAAGTTAATATTTTTTGAGATGCTAAAGAATGCCTGAAGGTAACGGTTTCAAATATTATGAATAAAATATTAACCATCAAATAACACTCTGGAACAAGTGTAAAGATTCAAGTAAAATTTTGACAGAGCTTTAATAACCCTGTAAAAACAATTTGAAATAATGAAGAATACCAAAAGGTGCGGACAGTTTTTAGATAATAAAGGAAACCCACGCTTTTTACAAAAGCTTTGTAGTTTATAATACTATCCGTACCACTCCCGTAAGAGTTTGTTTTTAATAACTTATTTCCTGAAACTCAGTTCGGTGATGTTTTTAGTTCGATTGAAGTAGTCCGAATACCCGTCTTGAGACCATTTGTTAGAAAAGGCAACGAAACGCGGTTCCAATCTTATAAGGTCTTACTCGTAATAATGTGCACATACTATTGTGGTAATGTATTATAATCTAAACATATATCTTTCCTTACCTTTCGTTTCACAGTTTTTCCCCAGATAACCTGTTGCGCAGATGCAGTCAAATTTGTCCCCATTTGGAGTACACCGTCCATTGTTCTTGCAAGGGTTTGGATGACAAGAATCTATAGCAAATGAAATTGTCGTGATGTAACATTGTGGTAATTATTATTGACTGTGAGACGCTTCTAAAACGATCTTACAGTTTTACCGTCAAGATACGACATCTTTCTAGAAATTTCCGTTGTGTAAGTTATGTAGTAATACACTGTCATTTACAGTGCAAAAACAGCCTTCTTTCTCTTTATCTTTTTTTCCGGAGTTTTCCCATGAAACCATGTTATACAGATGTCGTTGTAGCCCGTGTTGAGTATAACGAAGAATGTTTCATATCAGGACTGTACCAATCGTTATTGTGGTATTCTATGTGAGTATCACTGTTAAGGAAGTTCTCAATCCGGTTATTTTTCTCTAATAAGGAAAAAATTTGATACAAACATCGTAGAGTTTTTTCGTTATAATACAAAATTTTTGTAGAATGCCTTGCACGATTGTTAGAATACTTCCACAATTCTTGTTATAAGTATAAAAATATTTGACAAAGTTATTTCTATTTTGTTAAAGAAAAACTAAAGCTTGTACTTTTTTATTCAAATCGTAAAACTTTCTAAAAATAACCCGATTTGCAAATGCTGTGAGATGAATGGAGTAAGAAGCTTCCACTGAGTAATAGTTCCTGTCATCACATATTTCATAAATGTTTGTTGTTCTTCAGTTAATTATAAGGTTGTAGTACTTAGGTGCAACCATATCTATATCAGACGCGTTATTTGTTTTCGTCTTTGATGTAGAATAGCAGCTTATGAAGTAAAGGACAATCGCAAACGCATGTCGTGATATGTGTTGAAAAAAGGCTTTTTAGCTGTGACTGAAAATCATTTCTTACCCTTCGCTTGGCAAGTATCTCCTAAAAACCCCGCAGAACAGCTGCAAACAAATGCATCTCCGTTGCTCAAACACTTCCCTCCATTGTTACAGGGGTTTGGGACGCATTTATCTGAAATATAGGTTTGCTCCTGTTAGCATGTTCAACTTGCTAATGCTATATTTTCAATAAACATAGAATTAATGAATTTTTAAAATAACATTACAGTTTCCTCAAATCCTATTGGCTCATTCAACATTGTATTATTCATTATAAAATAAAGCAGATATAACGCGCCTTCTTATTGGCTGTGCAGCGTTGTTTTAATTCCCGATTAAACAACACCGTGGTTTTATCGCATATGTCACGTCACCCAATTTTCTAAAATGGCTGAAGAACTGGCTAATTTCCGAAACTTTCCTCTGAATTTTGACTTGACATGACATTTTAAAATTTAGCTTTTATAAAAAGATTAAGATTCACACCGGCAACGTGTGTGTGTCTTGTCAACTGCCTGTGAAAGCGGGAAATCAGCAACTTTTGGCGCCAAATGCTGAGCGCGTCGTCCATACATCGTCGAGTTCAGTTCGTTTTGACTGAAGAAAGAGATCGTGTGAAGTGCGAAGAAACAAGAGTGTTAAGCCGGTTTAAACTGGACTTGATCACTGATGAAAAATTCAGTAAGAGTAATCATGAAATCTTTCAAAGCTAACAGTTGATGAAGATAAGCAAATTTTGAAGGAAGAATCAGTTGAATCCCCTGCTCAGCTTACACAAACACTTCGAATAGCTACTGAACAGTTGAGAGTGGTCTGATGAGACAGTTGCCATGTATAGTTAAGTATTTGTACTAGTCTAAATCTACTCGAACAACGAGTCGATTTACTTTTAAAACGACTCTCTTTGAAGTAGAAATGCTTCTTTCTGACTTGAAGCAAACGCTTTGAAATTTCGCTTTCAAAATATAATGAAACGACTATATTAGCTTTTGTTTTTAGATGTAATAAAACTTGAAGTTTACTTGATTTTCCCAAGTTTGTTGATTCAACCAATTTTGTAAAAGAAATAGAAAACCCGCCCGCTTGCTCTGTTCAGTTATAGAAGCACTTGTGAATTTGTAAGTACACATAAGCACACAAATTCACGCGTGCTTCTATAACTGAACAGAGGAAGCGGGCTCGTTTTCTATTTCTATATTAATCTGCCAGAAGAATCATTAATCGGATTCTGTTCGATTACAATACCCTGTAATCTGACATCAGTAATCGGACAGTACAATGATCAAACCACAACCTGACTTCCTGGCTCTCTGACCAATCAGCAACAAAAAAATTATCTGAATAATTACAGAGAAAGTTGGAATCCACTCAGTTCTGTTATCATTACTATTAAACTGATTACTGCTGGTGATTACATACTAGATATCTTCTAGATCTCGGAGGAATAAATACCTCGCGCCAAGCGCGTGGGCCATGAGGAAAAAAATGACATCCGTAACTAACGGTACGGGCCGAGCAACGAGGTTAATAAGATATTTATTATATGGCTCCCTTGTCTTTTTTGTACGGGAGAACGATTTTGACATATCTTGACATACTTATTTTTGTTGGCTTGTTGGCTTGTGTAGCTCAAAAAACGTGCGAAAATTCCCGCGTTTTTAGTGTAACACGTCCCAAATCACTGGCGTCGCGGTGTTGGTTGCTGGTTCAGTCGATCGACCAGCAAAGTTCAGTCGAGTGTAATGGCTGTTTTATTTTGTTTCGTTGTATTCAATATGCTTTATCAGCAGTTGTTTGAGTTTTTTCGGTTGAAGGGGTTTTTATACGTTTGAAATCCCAAGGAGGACTTAAACAGGTAATTGGAATGAAAGGACAGAAAATAATTTGAGACTAAATGGGCCTAAATGAGCAGGATGCAAATGATTGACTGAAACGACAAATCAGTTATTAGCGGGAACAAGGTTAGAATATTTGCCAATTATTACTATTGGATACTTGTAAAATGTTCTTATATAGTTTATCAGTTTTGCCAAACTTGATCTCAATCAAGGCAATTTGATAAACAACATTTATTCGACTAAAGGAATTCATTGTCGATCGTTCTGGTCACCAAAGCAAAAATTAAAGTTGAGCAAGATTTGGACTATAATAAAGTGGTTTTTCGGATTAAACAAAGGCTTTATCAGTTAATTTCCTTTTCGAATTTTATGTTTTATCATTTCTTTAGATCTCTATTAATTTGTGACAGAGTAAAGTAGGCTTTGTCTGCTCAGTAATGGTTTCAAAGCTTCACCCTGTTTCAGCGTTTCTTGTGTGGTTCAGATATTTTTTTACTTCGTAAAGTTAAAGAATAAAGGTCTTTTGATGTCTCTCCAAAACATACAAACTTAAGCTCAAAATTTGGGAGTTCCGAGCTCACGATTCCAGTTTTTCTGAATAACATGTTTTCTGAAGGTTCCTTGGGCATAAAAATTAGCAATTTACATGGGCAGAAAGTATCAGTAAAGTACTAAAAACTAAGTATCAGTTGGTGGCAAGTGTACAAACAAATTCAGAAATCGCGAAAGTTATGGTCTAGTGAACAAAAGCTGAATATGCACAAGTGCAATTCTATCTGAAATACCGTCTCATCTCTGCTCCTTTTATCCAATCAGCATGCGTGTTTCATTCCTGCTATGCGATTCTTAGTTTTTCAATTATATTGCCATTCAAGTTGCGAATAAAACATAATTATTATTGTTTGTTTCTAAATTTATTAGATGCTGTTATTGCATGGTACTAAGCAGCGTCAGAGATGCAAAGTCTGGAAATACATCCAGTAGTTTATGTATTACCAATCCAATTTAGGATTCATTGTAATTTTAAGTAAGTAATATCTTTCCTTTTTATCTAGTTTTGGAAAGCGCAGTTGGTTAGTGATGGAAATAATGTTCTACAAATAAAGTATTATAGCAATTATTACGTACTATTTAGTAATGTGCAATATGAACCTTGATTTTCTTACCTTTCTTTTCACATTTCCCCCCGAGAAATCCTGCTGGGCAGATGCAATCAAAATTAACTCCGTTTGGAAAGCACCGCCCAATGTTCTCACAAGGGTTTGGATGACAAGGGTCTGCAACAAATGACAATCGAAAGATGGCCATTTTGTAAGTGAATACGCTTCTTAAGCCCTTTTTGTCATTCAGTAAGATACAAAAAAACGTTACGGTATTTTTAGATGTACTAAAGTGATAATACAATGTCGTCTACTGACCGTTAGTAGCCTTGATTTTACTTACCTTTAGTATCGCAAGTGTTTCCAATAAACCCTGCTGCACAGATGCAGACAAAATCATCGCCGTTTGGAATGCAGATACCATTGTTCGTACAAGGCTTTGGAAGGCATGGATCTGTGCACGTAGTAAATGACAATGGATTTTTACCTTCGATGTATAGCAAGTATTGGTTGAAACTGAACAAAATATTGTGATCTGTCAGTGACAAGCACTGATGCAATCAACTATTTGCCTATGCCGAAAATAGAGACAAATAAATGATTCAATTGCGACAAACTGATAAAATCACAATATTTTGTAATAACCAATTTTAATAATAGTTTTATCACTGACCATTTGTCTTCACAGTTTTCCTTTCAATGAAATCTGCAAGGCCTTCTTCCGATAACTCGGGAAGTTCGACTCGGCCATTGCCACACTCAGACAATACTCGCGTTGATCAATAAAGTAAAAACACCGTAAGACAAGAGTAAAACCATTATTCGTTACTCGCGGTGATCGATAAAGCAAAAACACATTGCAAAATCAGTTTGCTAGAAAATTATTAAAATAATCACAGGTACCGTCGTGAAATGATAGTTATTCTTGTTGGTTTCTAATCCAATTTTCTTTAGTCGTTACATTGGTTTTAAATATACATCGTTGGCATACTAAACTATTTTCAGTTGATAATGTAATTACCTTTCTTGTCACAGGTTTTTCCAATGAAACCTGTCGTACAGGCGCAAGAAAAGTCACCTCCATTGAGAGAACATTTAGCGCCATTCTTACATGGACTTGGCGAACACGGATCTGAACATTTGTTTGTCAGAAACGGTATTTTTACTAAATTATATTATAATTAATAATGATATTAGTTTATAATAACTGTAATTTTACTACTGATAATAAGAATAATAAGTAAAAGTATTAAAAAATGGTAAAAAGGGCTGGGGAGAAAGTTTTAAAAATGGTGGTACATAAAATTAAAATACACTAATAAAATTATTGCCTTCTTACTGGGTTAATATAAAAACACTACAATGCAATATAAGAAATACGAAAACTTTCTTAAAGAAATCTAAATATATTGTTAATATAAGTATAGACCTTTGTCACGCTTCTGTCAAATTGGGTTGAAAGTGAGGCTGGGTGGGCATAACAAAGGGTTTTTATGCACAATAGGGAGAAATATGGCCTGTGTAGAAGACGTGAAGTTGTCATGGTCAAAATCTTTGAAATATCAGTAGCAAATAGGCTTGGATTTGTCAAGATGAGCACGCGATTTATGCTATGCCCGTCGAGTCTCGCTTTCAATCAAAAAGGGATTGCGTTCTCACTTCGCCAAAATCTAAGCCAACTTACGTTTAACTTAGTTATTTCAAAGATTTTGACCAAGACAGCTTTATACTACCAACATATACTATATTTCTCATTTCTGTGCATAAGGGTTGCCTTGTTATGCCCGCCCAGCCTCGCTTTCAATCCAAGATGACAGAAGCGTGACAAAGGTCTATTAAATCGAAACGTGGAGAGTCTATAAAAAGTGTAATACTATTACTTCATTATTATTTCATTTAATAATAATAATGATAATGATAATAATAGTAATGATAATTTATATTTATTTAGCGCCTATCCAATAACTGCCCTAAGCGCTTTACAATGCTACTAGTTTATAAAATTCTAAGAATGTTACATGCATATGGATATAAGTTAAGTTTAACTACTAAGTGATATAATTTAACTACAATAATGATGTAACACAAGATAACATAAATCCTAAGGAAACTAAAAAGACACTCAGTCGGTAATTTCCTAAAATACTATAATAACAATTTTTTGGTAAGGAAAACAAAACTTCTCACTCATGCATGCTGAAACAAATGAATCTTTAAACTTCTCTTGAAAACGTTAATATCAGAAGCAGTACTGATACTTATTGGCAATTCATTCCATAGCCGCGGACCAGCTGTAGAAAAAGTTCTATCACCGTAAGTCTTAGTTCTTGACCTGGGAATATTCAGTAGTCCTTGAGAAGTTGATCTTAATAAGCGGAGAATAGAACGTTTGTTAAGTAAATCAGAGATATAACAATGAGCTAATAAACCATTTAGAGCTTTAAAAGCAAGCAAAAGAACCTTGAAAGTAATGCGGTAATGGATAGGTAGCCAATGTAGCCTAATTAAAGCAAGTGTTGTGTGAACATGTTTTCTAGTACGAGTTACGACACGTGCTGCTGAATTCAGTACAGCTGCTGTATTCATTTTGATGCATGTAACAAAGAAACAGACAATTTACAACATTTACAATGAAGATATGCAAGATAACCTTTGGAAAAAGGACTTTGGGTCTTGTATACTGGTTTTTAGAAGAAGGAAGTGAACTTGAGTTACTTTTAGTAACAATTAATACAGTATTATGTCTCCTTTTGTAATACATTGATCGCAGATTAACAATCAACTACAAAGTGACTGATCCGCCTAGATTAGACATTTCTATTTGCGGATCAGTCTAATCAAGTAATACATGAAACTGTAACATTTTTTTTGAATAAAATTGTTGTTGTTGTTGTTGCTATTAAAGCAAGCTCGTACTGTAGATGTTTGAACATTGTCTAGTGCGCTTATCCTTAAATTATTTTTGGGAGGGAGGAGGTCAATTGGATCCTAACCTCGAGATTTTTTACTCTTTCGGAGATGATAACGTTATTTCAATTTGCCACTCCTATTTGGATCATGTCGTACAACATAAATGAAGTACCTGTCTTGTCACAGGTTTTTCCAAAGAAACCTGTCGTACAGGCGCAAGAAAAGTCATCTCCATTGAGAGAACATTTAGCACCATTCTTACATGGGCTTGGCAAGCACAGATCTATAACATTTGTTAAAAAACAGTATTTTTACTAATTAATACTAATAATATAAATATTAATAAAGTTTCAAAGACTGAATTATATAATATTAAAATACACTTAAAAATTACGGTTATTCCTTTTTTCCTTCAAACATACGAACTTCGATCCTACTGCCAAATTGAGATGATAGAAGCTCCCACAGGCAATGTTTATGGATGAAGTTAGTGCTTCTCCAAAATGAACAAATGCTGAAGGGTTAAAATAGAGCCACTTTTTAATACTAAAACTGGAAAGGGGTACTTGGTCCCTCTCAAAGCTTTTGGACTGTGGAATATTACTGGTCTCCTTTTTGTTACTTAATTAATTAGCTATTTTGTAAGTTACATAGTTGGTTAATTCGCTTTTTGTTACCTTTTATTATTTGGTATTTACAAGTAACGTCCTGAAGTTTTAGTTATTCTTGTTGGTTTATAAACCATTGTCCTTCTTGTTCCTTCTCTACTTCCACTCCAGCAAAAGGCATAGTTTGGCTAATCAAACATCGTATGCTAACAAATTTTTTTCTGATAATATAACTCAGCTTATGTAGAGAAAAATGTAGTGCAACATAAATGAAGTACCTTTCTTATCACAGATTTTTCCAAAGAAACCTGTCGTGCAGGAGCAAGAAAAGTCATCTCCGTTGAGAGAACATTGAGCGCCATTCTTACATGGACTTGGCAAACATGGATCTAAAACAATGCTTGTTTGTTAGGAATGGTTTTTTCATTAATCAATAATAGTAATAATAACAAATCAAATAATGGCTATAGAGATAATAACAATCAATAAACAAATAATAATAATAATAACAATAATTGTAATACAAATAACAATAATAACAAAGTTTTAAAATGTAAGTATATATATACAGTTTTAAAATATACAACAAAAACACCAACATGCAATGAAATATAAAACAAACATGAAGATTATGTTATGTACAGGAAAGTGTAGTGCAACGTAAATGAGGTACTTTTCTTGTCACAGGTTTTTCCTAAGAAACCTGTCGTACAAGCGCAAGAAAAGTCGGCTCCATTGAGAGAACAGAACGCACCATTCTTACATGGGTTTGGCAAACACGGATCTGAAACAACAAGTGCTCGTTGGAAACAGTATTTTCACGAATTAAGAGTATTAATATAAATGTTTTTAAAGTTTTAAAAATAGAATTACATAATATCACAATAAACTGTTAAACTTATCTGATTTATCTCTCAGTAGAGATATCTAACACCTTAGATGCAATGACATTTGAAAACATTTGAAATTGAAGAGTGGATAATCTATAAAAAACGAAATACTGTACGACTTAAATCACTTCGAATTCATGTAACAAAAAAACTCTGGATAGTTACGGTATAGATATTTAAGATAAGTCAGTTCATGTTATGAACAGGAAAACGTAGTACAGCATAAATGAAGTACCTGTCTTGTCACAAGTTTTTCCAAAGAAACCTGTCGCGCAGGCGCAAGAAAAGTTATCTCCGTTGCGAGAACATTTAGCAGCATTCTTACATGGGCTTGGCAAACACGGATCTGAAACAAGATGTGTTTGTTAGAAATAGATTATTAAAAGAATAACAAATAAAATTTCAAAAATGGAAGTATTTAGTATTGAAATGTAGTAATAAATTGGTCGCCTACTTATTCAGTTAAGACGAGAAATTAATATGCAATAAAAGACGAAAACATTTAACCTTATTATTTTGGGTTGTAAAAACCATGGCAACTAATTGATAAGCACGTGACTACAGATGAATTACCACACGTGTCAAATCTTAGGAAGAGCGGAAAACGCATATTGAAAATCACGAAGGAAGGGATTCAAATAGACTCCTCCCTAAACATTGATGTTTCTCCAAAAGGTATTTCTTTTAAAAAAATCAAGGGTTAAAGTTATGTGTTATTTCTAAATGTTTAAACGGGAAGGAAAACATGGGCTCCCTCAAACCGTTCGAACCGCGAGTTCTTAATGATCCCCATTTTAGTTAGTTAGTTTTTAGTTTTTATTGCCTTTCATTATTTAGTATTCACACGTATCGTCGTTAAATGTTAGTCATTCTCGTTGGTTTCTAATCCAATTTTCTTTAGTTATTACTTTAGTTCCACTCCCACAAAAGGAACAGTTTGGTTTATTAATTATCTTTGGCATACTAAATTGAAGTACCTTTCTTATCACAGGTTTTTCCCATGAAGCCTGTCGTGCAGGCGCAAGAAAAATCGTCTCCGTTGCGAGAACATTTAGCAGCATTCTTACATGGGCTTGGCAAACACGGATCTGAAACAACAGTTGTTAAAACGGTATTTTTGCTAATTAATTATATACATGAAAAAACGGCCTGATTCTGATTGGCTAAAAGCAGTGCAATTACTTTGTAATTCTGTGCAAAAATTGTAATTTCATGCAATTACAACTACAAAAATATACAACCTGATTGGCCAAGAAACAATGATATTTAAAATAAACCAATCACGCACGACAAGAAAGTGGTATAATCTGACGTGCTACGCATGGTTTGACAACAAAAATCCAATTCTAGCTTGGCGCACCCGATTATTTTTTCCTCGCTATAGAGAAAATGTTTCGCAAATGGAGAAAAATGTCTTTCCTTGTTTTTTCACCTTTATTATTTAATTTTTTATGTTTTAAAAACTAAAACTCATTAAGATGAAAGAAGTTTTTGGATATTTTGGACGATAAATTAATCTGTTTTGCAACTTGATTTTGCTAAGTTTGATTCCGGCTCGGCCAAATCCGTGACCTAAGCTGTAGCACCTTCTGCATGGTTCTGCATGGTTTTCTCCTGGACAGGCTCTTAAGACAAAAGCGTCAACAAGCAATGAAATATAAAACCTAAAGATTATGTTATGTACAGTAAACTGTTGGTACCTTTCTGATCACAAGCTTTTCCAAAGAAACCTGTTGTGCAGGCGCAAGAAAAATCATCTCCGTTGAGAGAGCATTTAGCACCATTCTTACATGGACTTGGCGAACACGGATCTATGACAACATTTGTTTGTTAGGAGCGGTATTCTCATTCAATTTATAGTATTCGTAAAATAATAATATTATGTAATAACACTAACACTAACATTAACACTAACACTAGCACTAGCACTAGCAACAGCAACAGCAACAGCAATAACAATAACAATAACAATAACAATCACAATCACAATCACAATCACAATCACAATCACAATCACAATCACAATCACAATCACAATCACAATCACAAT
>JANRMR010061433.1:0-14193 GCA_025434825.1 Bergia sp. 'catenularis' | reverse complement strand
CAACAAAGGTTTGAGTTATTTTGTGTCATTTAAACATCTCATTGATACTCGTAACCAACGTTTCCCACCGCCCGTGGCTGGACAGGACATGTCGTAAGAATGAGGGATGATCGTCTTTCAAAACAACTATTCGATGGGGAGTTAAAGATTGGTAGATGACCACGCCATCTAGAAAAGCTGCTGGCCGAGACCTGCCGAAATAAAAACACTTGAAGCGAAACCTAAAATCCATCAAGACGGCGCTAACAAATATTTTTAACACCTTCTTCTTCTTCTTTTGATCAGTTTCTCCAATCTTGTTACGAACACAAATTCGCTAAATACCAAGAACTCTGTAACAGTTGCAACGATATAGGATATCATACAAAAACAATTATTCTAATTATAGGATCACTAGGCTTCGTTCATAAGAGATTTAAATATGGCCTCAAGGTAATAGGATTTAAATCATCATTGGCAAAGGGCATCGCAAGACATGCCTCGGTTAGCGCTCAAATTGGATCATACCTGTGTTGGGCTAGCGGGATGTGTTAAATGCTAATGCTACTGTAACATATTTGCAGTACCAATAAACAAGAGAGATATGTGTGTTGGTGTGTGTGTGTGTGTGTGTGTGTGTGTGTGTGTTTGTATCGTGTGTGAATTTTGTGAGACTAAGACCTCACTTACACAAGAGATGAAACTAGAATGAGAACACCGGATTCATGAAGTCATCAAATCCATCAGTGTTATAAGAGTGATAATCACCCAAAATTTACAAACCTTTACACCTTATTATGAATCTGGTATAGTCAAAGAACACAGTTTTTGTGCGGTTAAGCCAAAGCTGAGGATTTTGTGTAAACCTAACATAAGAAGAGGATGGGGCCTAGGAATAAATGCAGGATTTCAACGAACAAGGAGCATTCCAATTTAATTTCAAACAGTCTTGGGTGATCGATAAAGTCTTAATAGTCAAAGTATTTACTTGTAACTCAAAGTTACTTTGATCGTGGATTCATTAATAGATTCCTCCATTGAGCGAGAATGGTTTTATTGAGATGGTTTCTTTGTTCAGGTTTCATCTATTGTGTACACAGTTCGTAAAGTAACTTATCAATTTGATCTTTACTTCACCAGCAGAAAAGCCTTAGTAAATAAAAACTTTTAATTTCTAGTTCTGCAAAAAAGTAAACTTTTGCTGCAGTTACCGTGAATTGACATCCATTATTGGTATAGGGACAAGGAATCACAGCCTGGACACAGGTGTTGGTCAGATGATCGTCCATCTCATCACGTGGTATATCTCTCATGTCACACCCAGCCACGCAGGGGATGGGTAACTTGGCACAAGTTTCCTGGTGCTTCTGCAGAAAATTAGATATATTAAACGCAGATGATTTTCTGTATCTCGCCACACGTTATATATCAGACCACACCAAGCCACACAGGGGATGGGTTAACTATAACTCGTGACAGATTATTTTTCTCAATAAATGGGGAGCAACACAATCCATATATAAATTAGAGAAAAGAAATGAAAAAGAAAACTGTGCAAAGAATTAATTAATAGAAAAATGACAAAGTACTGATATAGTGTAAAACACTGCAATGTATTTTATTAAAGCAACCAAGTTTAGTTTCCTGAAGAAAGGAGTACATCTCTTTTGTGGTTCATCCCTCGACCTCGGTAAAGTGGGTGAATTGCCACCCTAAAACACATTCTTATGTCACTCTAGAACTATAAGAACTGGCTCTATGAATCTTTCTGACTTTTCTTGTAATTCCTCCACAAACAATTTTGTATGTGTAATCAAATGGTGACGAGTTAAATTGGGAAATAATTTCACGCGCGTGCTGTTAAAATTCTGATAATTTCCTGACCTTTAGGCGAGACGAGACTAGAATTTTGACAACACGCTAGTATTTAAAGCGTGACAGGGAATTATCGATCATACCGCATTTTCTCGAACAACCGCCTCTTCTCAAATAAACGCCACCCCCCAAACCCAATAAACGCCCCCCCCCCCGCGCTTATTCGAGGGGAGACGTTTATTTGAGCGTGGATTAGATTGAAGAAAAAATGGGGGAAAAAATGCCGAGGATGAATTGCTAAGGTCTTTAATTTATTTATGTGAGAACCATAACCACAAGGTCTTCGTTGTAGATTTCAAAATCACAGACACGACTTTCAAAAATTCAGCCGCCTGCTGTAATTGTGTGTGCGTGGTTGGCTCTGTCCGTAAGATCTCCGACTCAGCATTTTTAAATATGTTAAAGTGCACCTAAACGCAAAAAATGTTTTCACCTAAAAAGATTAAGCGTATTTTTTGGAGTAATTTGGTGCAAAAATTTTTTGACTTGGTTAAATCCTCGATTTTTTGTGTCCGTTTGAATGGCCCACGACCGCGTAAATGGAGTCTGGGGAGAGTGAGGTGCTGTGACGTCAAATCGAGAACGATCGCTTTGCAGCTGCATTTCTTTCTCAGGTTATTTATCACCTTGCTTTTTAAATTGACAATGTCTAACACATCGTCCGATTCAGAGAATAAATGTGACTCCGAAGACTCAGAAATGTGTTACAACATGCAGTGAAGTTCTCGATTTGACGTCACAACAGCAACTCGACCCATTCCTCCCAAGACTCGGTCGTGGGACCAACACGCGGTTTTTTTACGCAAGTTTTTACCACTTCGAAAACGCATAAAAATTCGAGGATTTAACCAAATCAAAAAATTTTTGCGCCAAAATACTCCAAAAAATACGCTTAATGTTTTGGGGGAAAAACATTTTTTGCGTTTAGGTGCACTTTAAGTTAAAGTGCTGTATAAATATCCCACGTAATTCCTTCTGAGCAATAGCCCTAGAAAGGAATTGGGCCCACACGGAGAAAGAGAAAAAATCTCTGACCCCGGCGGGAATCGAACCCACGACCTCCGGAACAGATCACCGTTGCTCTACCAACTGAGCTACAAGGCCAGCTGGGACCAAGGTCCCGGGTTCAAACTCAGGCTTCGCCGAGGCTTGAATTATTTCGGGACCTTCTTTCGCCACACCGTCCGTGGACAGGGACGTTAAGCCGTTGGTCCCGGCCAATAATCCTCATCATTGAGGGGGGCCGTATTGGGAAATAAAACGAATTGTCTGAAGTCGTCTCTTGTAATAGTCCGAGGTCGTCTGGGGCGGAAAAATCAGAACTCATAAATACTTTATCTTTTGCACACTGATATGTTGCTACATTTTAGCGACACAATTAAAGCAAATCTCTACATAACGCGTGCACAGCTATGGAAAAAAACGGTCATTTAATAAACGCCCCTCTCCAATAGACGCCTCCCCAAACCAAAGAAATAGGAATAAACGCCCCCGGCGCTCACTGGGGGAAATACGGTATACATATTTCTGGCCAATTCTACAGCACCATATAAAGTTTCCTGCAACGAGTAGAAAATATTTTATCTATATCTCAGACGTTTGTACAAAAAGGTCTAGAATAAGTAACTAAGATCTTCCTTATGGATAAAAATTATACTTACATGTAGCTTTAAAGAAATTACTAATGAGGAAAAACAAGTTCCTAACGTTCGGTTACTTGGCCTCTAGGAGGTAGATGGGCAATTTTAAAACGACGCAATGCTAAATACTGACACATTCTCTCATGGGAGTAGAACACCACTGTTGCGATTTCACGGGTTCTCGCAAATTAAAATAAAAATAAAAAGAAGGTTGTACCATCTTTAACTCGAGCAGATAACTTACTATTCTTAGGAGATCACGCATGCAATTAACCTAAGTTAAAATTAACATGGAATGTTATTACCAATGTAATCACTTTTATCGAAACCAACCAACTGGTTACAAGGTCTCTTTAACAAGATTTTCCTTGTTTGCGTTGCAAAATGTACATGCATCACCGTCTCCAAGTTTGATTTTATGCAAAACAAATGTACGTTACAATTCTTCTATGAATAAATACAAGTTGAAATTCTATTGCTTGTCTGAAGAGGTATTGCATAAGTATTTTTCCAAGTTCATGTGCGTATATTCTTTGTGTTTTTAAAAGGAAAAGACGCATGCAGTTTTGTTTGGTTGTCTTACAAGGTTATTTTGATTTACAAATTGTTGCATCTAAGTATGCGTGATTGAAATATCTTTCCTTGCGCTTCAATACATTTAAGAGATTTCACACGTGACACTATCACACAGAAAGCTAAAGAACAAACTGGAGTTTACCGAGTGTGAAACAAGGTTGAATCCTTGGTTGTACCTTGGTTGTTTAGTTCCAGAGCAGTTTGCTTTAGTTATCAGTTAAGTCTGAGGGCCAGACAGTTTGCTCAAATTTTCAACGACTTGCAACACTGTCAATAATTCTTAGGAGCCAAAGCTCTAGGATAAAGTTATATCATCGCCATAACCGTTTGCTTTAAGTCTAGTTTTGTTTATATGACGTAACCAGAGCTAAAGTTCTGTTTTCGAATGATGTTGCCCAATGTTTCTACTTCATAAACATTATAGACATGTGTTCTAAATCTGCACACCTCCTTTTCCAATGCCGTCACTTCTTGTCCACAGTAATGGCATGGCTCCACCTTAAACTGACAGTCTCTCTGCTTGTGTTCTTCCAGTCTGGCGTTTGGTACAAACTCTTTACAGCCAGGGTTGGGACAGGGTACCTCTCTGTGGTTGCAGGTCCCCTCATGCTCCTTTCGTGAAAAAAGACATATTCATTGTTACACGTACTTGGTTCTGGGGAAGGAGAGGGCATGAAGCTGGTTTGAAGGAGGGGGGGGGAAGCCTGAAGTTATCCATTTCTCTATACACAGCTGGAATATGTGTGTGGTGAAACAGCAGTTTTGAATGGTAACAAGAGAAAAATCGTATCTCAAAGAAATACTTAAATAGCTACTGGTCATCAGTAAAATTTCCAATATATATGCAGTTCTACAATTGGTTTCGGCTCCATTAAATCCCAGACCAATTGCAGAATATTATTAACAGTTGACATTACACAATTGAGAGTAATGGTATTTAACGACACTTTGACAGAAAAAGCATATGAAGCAGTGTGATAACAGTGGTAGTATTAGAGTTGTGACACAATGACAGTGATAGTGCTACGACATTAATGGAGGTAACAGCTGTGTGATTGTGACGTCAAGTTGCAGCGCTGAAACAAGAATTAACCAGACTGGCAGCGCACTTCGCACTGTTACCTTAATGGCAATCCTATCGTTTCATTTCACTGTCTTTCTAGTGTTCACATAACTTCATAATTACACTTCATTTAGAAAGGATGTAAACAGACAAAGTTAATAAATTATTCTTAAACCAGTCCTTTGTAAACAAAAAAGGTACAATCACACGGTATTACTCAACAACAACGTAACTCAGAAGAACTGTTTCAGCACTGTAAAACTACATCATTACAGTCACCCTAACAAAAAACACACGCTACCACAGCGCTGCTACTTCACATCCGTTACAAATCTTGCAGGACAAAGATGAGCTGTCGAGACTTGAGTCACACAGTTAAAACTGTCAAAGTTTAGCTCGCCAATCTTTTATAATATCACTGGCAAGTCACACGCCATCATACTTTCACATTACGACTTCTCAACGCTTTCTTTTAATTTATACTGCATATTGTATTAAAACTCGCCACTGATCAGTATATAGAGAATTAAAATTGGGTTCAAGCTACAACAAGTTTATACTACCTCAATGATTCAATGTATGTTCTTACAGAAAAAAGAATGTTTTAAAACTTGCCCCTCCCAAGCCCTAATTGTTTTTTGACAGTTTTGAAAACGTTACCCCCAATTTTAACTTAATTTGTAAAATCTTACATCCCCCCGTAAACAACGACTCCACCCACTTAGTCATTAATAACGAACCGTCCTTACATTTTGTAGTATCCTAAAAAATAAAAATTGTAGTTCTGTTTTAATTTGGATGAAAAATGTACAAATGATATGTCGATACTCTTTGAAGGAAATTTTGTATTCTACTCACCCAGGTAAGTTATCTACCCCTTTAATAAATGTAACTTTTGCCTTTGGTAATTAGCAAAATGGCTAAAACTGTTCACACAAATTATATAATTATATACACAAATTAAGGTATCACAGGAGACTTTTAAGTGGCTTTTTTAGTGCGCTCTAGTTTGTAAACCATTTACGCTGACCCCAAGAAGGTATACATTTTCTGAAAGGTCAATAGATGCACTGGTTTCCTTTCTTTAACTCTTTTTGGGTAGAATTTCTTTGGAAAGAAAATTAGGCTATTTTTGCACAAAATGACACGTCTTCCCCGTTGGGTTTATTCTCCCGCCCGTGAAAGCAAACAACACTCATTTTTGTAGTAACGTGTCAAACACATGTCATATTAAAATAGGAGTCTCTGTTTTTCGTTAAAGGACTTCGTTATTTTTTTTATGAATTTTTAAAAATAGACTTTATAAATCCGAGCAGCGTTATTAGTTAAGGTGGTTCCCCAGGGTTTTTACAAAGATTACCATTTTGATGATAAGCAGTGTTTCTGTGTCGCTAGATTTTTTCTTTAGTCATTATGCCAAGATAATCACACATTTGTGAACTTAACACATTAAAAGCTTTTCCTCATTGTCAAACCTTTGGCCTGACCCGTTGCTATGGCAACAAAGCTTTTCAAAATGCGACCAAAAAAGGCAAAATTGAGCCACTTTGCTCCATTTCTCAAGTTTTTTTCTGTGAAATTTCTTTAAACGTGGTAAACGAACGTAAAATGTTACAAAAAACATTTCAAAAAGAAAAAAGCATAAGGTCGTTCGGACAGGAAAAAAGACATTTGAAATTTTCATTTTTTATGAACTAAAAATAACTAATTGTTCGATAATATTTTTTAAACAAACAATTATGTTGAAGATGAATTTTGTACTTCGTATTTACAAAGTCTAAAAAATTCACCGAAGAAATATTGAGAAACTGTGGAGTTTCTATTTCTACCCGCACGTGTTGTGACGTAACAAAACTGATTTGAAAAATCACGCACTCAAGTCTGGCGCGGTTCAAAAACCCTAGGGAACCACCTTAAATCGCAATAACTAAGCAATGGCAGCGTTTAAACAAATTCTGAGACACCGTTTTGTAGTTGACACAGTTGCCTAATTGTGGGAAAAAATTCAGCAGAATTGGTTAAATATCAAGGGAGAATAAACCTCTTAAACTTTCGAAAACTATTAGGAAATCGAACTTGAGAAAAAGCAAGTTTTATTTTGTAGAGCTGTTATCTATGTTTACTCAGTTGTCACCCGCAAAACTGCGTCAGCCAATGATCGCTTGGCAGGTAATTCGAGACCGAATCGTATGTCAACACGTTTTAATATCCACTAGTTGTAGCTACCGTGGAAAAATACACATAGACCGAAATAATGATACGGATCTTCAGAAATAATAGTTTATGCCAAAATTTGAGACTGCACTGTGTCTTCCGAAATCTAGGATATAATATAATATAATATAACATAATAATATTATATAATAATATAATATAATATATCATATCATGTCATGTCATATCATATCATATCATATCATATCACATAATACACAATTTAATTTTGCAAACGCAACAGTTAATATCAGTATTTAGCGTGGATCGTTTTCGTACGTTTTAAAATTGTCAAGAACAAAAGCGCCAACGAGTAAAGCCAGAAGCGGCGAGATGGAGCACTGTGCCTTGAAGAAAGATACAAAGGCTTCAGTAGATGCAGCAGAGCCGCGTATTTAGTAGTACAGCTGTCGAGAATATTCCAGGCATTTCGAAAGAGCGTTGCACATGCTGGAAGAAATACAAGACATCGGGCGAGTATGGTCAACTAAATTTGCATTCGTCTTTGTAGTATTGAAATTATCCTATTGTTTTTAAAATTGAATGAGTGTTCCTACTGAAGGCAAATTTATCTTAAAATCTTAGTAACGATGGCAATATATCTGCCGATGGCCTGGAGGTCAGTTAGTACCGGCAATCGAGCCGAAGAAAGGCAAAACAGCGAGACGATGTTAACTATATCCGAACAGAAAACTATTATAAATGTAAAACTACATCGAGATTCAAAATGGAAAATATATACAGCAAACATGAATCGACAAAACTACGAACCATGACAGCGACGCGTGTTTGAATACAATGGCAAGGAACGAACATGACGTCTCAGTCCACGCATATTTAACATGAAGTGTTTGCTTTGCTTTGACAGATCTTGTCAACAATTCGACGCGTTGAGAGTTTTGCTGAACACACATTTTTTGTTATAGCTCCGAAACTAAAAAAGATTTTAAGTTGAAGTTTTTGATGTTCGAAAGACAACCCCGTCCTGAAAAGGCAAAAATATGAAGATGGTGTAAGATAAGAAGTTTTTTTTGTCCAAAAGTCTCCTGTGATACCTTCAGTACATAAATTATATAGACAAAATATATACACTTAACACTAGACTTCTATTAAACTCTTAGTTCACACGATACGAACTCCTTCAGCCTCGAGCGACAAAAGATATTGTGCAGCAAATACATAGGTTCAATTTTGCATTAAATAAAACTCTGGGACTGGGGAGGGATAAAAATTACTGGTTTTAGAAACACAAGTCATCTTATCATTTCTTAGATCCTAAGAGAAGCATTCGACCAGTAATAAACTTTTTATACTTCAGTGCACATAGGCATATTTTGTTTCAGAATTTGAAACACTATTAAACTTCTTTCATGCACCCTGACCAGGGAATTCTTTCAAAACTTTTTTTTTTGGTCTACTAATTCTTACTCCATAATCATCAAGATTGTGCTGCACAAATTACCCGCCTTGTCAACCACCCAGGTGCACCCACTGTCTGTGTGGATGTAGCAAACCAATAGCACTTTCAAAGATACAAGATACATAGGTATCTGAAACAAATACTGGCAGTTAATATATTGGTTACAAGACCATAAGAAATTTACCAGTAGCATCCTTTATATTGTGATAAAGTAGCATTTTCTAATTAAAAGACTTTAGATTCAAGTTCTCAATCGACAGCTCAGTGTGTAGTCAAGAATAAAGTCATGGTTTGACTTAAAATACCTTGGCATAATTTTTCTATTGCGTCATATTCCACTATTAAACTCAGCTGTCTTATCGTATACTTACTCACAGACGTGGCCAGCCTGAGAAGAGATTAATGATCGCGTTAAAGTTCGAGTTGTACTTGAGTTAAGTTTGAGTTATGCTTGAATTACTAAACGGTCAAATCTTAGATTAAGAGCTATTGTAAACTAGGCAAAGTGACAAAACATTAAGAATCAGTATATTTCAGGCTATATCTAAAACAGGAGAAATTTTAAAAAATGTACACAAAAACATGTGGTGTTTTCCCGACAACCCGTCTCTGCCTGTGGTATATGGCGGGAAGATTGTTAAGATTAATGTATAAGAATATCGTGCATGTCTCTTTATAGGCTGTAAGAGTTATATTCGACAATCGCCGTATTCACTATCACTTGCTCTTGTAGCCGGTAACGTGCTTTTTGCTCTTAAAATTACGTCAAGATAGATACAGAGTAGTGACTACAATCTGCAATCTGCGATGAATCTTAAATACCTGTAAAACAACTAAATTAAGTGTAGAAAATTCGGCGGCAGAAGCAATTTTACTCCATTTTCCTGTTTCGCAAAACGGTTTTCTAAGGTGGCAGGAATAATAAACACTGTTTACACAAAACAAAGTCACGATATATCGAACAAACGGGAATAAGTTTAAAACTGCTAAGAAACTTTTCCTTGGTTTGATCTCCTGTGCATCCGTTGCATCAATAAATTCCTCTTTCTGCCAACATATTCAACTTAAAAGCAATCATAAACATTTAGTCATTGTTTCTGCGCTTCAATGAAACTCAGAGAAGTCCGAAAAAAATAATTGAGAAGCGCAAGCGATAGATCTACTTCAGATTGTGTGAAAACGTTTTTTTTATAAACAGTAAACTTAACTGAGTGATCGGAATTTCTTGTAAGTTCTTTGCAAACTAAAAGAAATCCTGGACCTTCGAAAAATGAATTTTGATTGCGAGAAAACGTCTTGTAAAACGTTGGTCATATAACTCAGACTTCCTACGAAGAACCTCAAAAACTAACACTTCCACACAAGAAAAACTCAATTTGAGCAACAATTTTGAACTTTCACCTAAAAATCCCTAAAACGATTCTAGATCTAATTCGCTTCTCGTACAAGGCACAGGCTCTCATACTGCGTAGCTGTTTGTTATATTTTTAATTCAAATGTAACTCACTAACTCGATAAATAGCCGATCATGCCTGAGAGGCACGTCTGTTTGTGTGATCTTGCTCCAGTAAACTCAGACTCAGTCTGCTTATGTTCATGATGTACTAATCAGTTCAAAATGTCAATTCAACCACCTGCAAGAGGGGGCGTTTGAAGCAATTTTATGCCCAAGTGGCCTTACATTTGACATTAAAAAGCGCGAGACTGGGAATTGGAAGTGAATGGGATCAGGGTAAATTGTTTTTATTTCGTATTAATATATGCTTTACTGTTTCATATGGTATGATGACGAAAAAAGTTTTACATCCGTCTCAGCGATTTTAGATGGGCCAATCTTCAATTAAATTGACAAATTTTGGTCTAATTGCGTCACAAAGAACTATATAGGTAATGTACTGACTAAAGCCTAAATCATGTCTGCACCTACAATTGTGCCTTATGTCTCAGGATAAAGGTATTTGATAACCTATTTTTCTCTTCATGATGGTATTTTAGAGAATAGCCTTCTTAACCCATAAGGGAATCTGGACTAATAAACCTCAAATTCCCTGGGGAATGCTCGGTTTTTTTCCGTATGGATGTGATTCTGTAATAATTTCCCACATACAATAAAGATTAAAGTTGCCCTCTCTACCGTACCCCAGTCACGCCCTAAAATAAATAATAGGAGATGTACGCGGGGCCAGCAGTAAGAAAACTTATGAAAACGCGTGGACATTGTGATCAAACATGCTGGCAAGGGATCAGGCACAGTTGTGATGTCTTTAACGAATGTATGAGACAACTAAAACATGAAAAAAACTACGAGAAGCTAAATAAAGACAAAAAAAAATTCAAGAGCGTAAACGGGAATATACTATTCGCATGCGCAATAACATAACTAATGAACAAACCATTAAATACTTAAAGTACACTGAATCCTAACCCTGGAGCTAGAACATTTTTATACTACCAAAAATCCATAAGAAAGGCAAGCCATCGTATGTCAAAGACACTACTCACTTTCTTCTAAAGTTGCAAAACATGGGACAGCTTCCCGACAATGGTATTTTCGTCACTCTTGATGTATCGTTCTTATACTGATACCAACATTCCTAGATCCTCACAAGGAAGGATTTGAAGATTCCTTGATCCTCACAAGGAAGGATTTGAAGATTCCTAGATCCTCACAAGGAAGGATTTGAAGCTTGCCGTAAACATTTTTAAATGTTCGGACCGATGACCGTACCGACCGAACGATTCTGTAAAAGTGCTTCTTGGGATGAATCTTATTATTATTAATGACGAACAGTACGGCCATAATGATACATGAAACTGAGATTGGTACACACCTATGGCACCATCTCACGCGAACCTCTTCATGGCCAAATTCGAAGAAAAAGCCCTAGAGAAACAAGCGCTTTGTATGGTGGCGTTATATCAACTACATACTTACGGTCTGGACCGAAGGAAAAGAAAACATTCGTCCAATGTGATTATCGCAATTCCATTCATCAAGCTATAAAGTTTACTCCCGAGTATTCTAAGCTATCGATCCAATTCCTATCATTCCTTGATGTGAAAACAGAGCTTTTGAAACAATTCAAACAGACCAGTATACTGAACCAACCGCTAAACACCAATACCTAATGAAGTCTTCAATCCACCTTGCCCCACACAGTCTTGCTCTATGATTGCAACGCATCTGCTCTTCTGACGTCTCGTTTGATTATCTTGCACAAGATCCTATCAACTCCTTGGTAAAACGACCTTACAGTCGTTTGTTTTTGAATAAAAATATCAAACGTGTCCTTGATATCCACTGCTGTGACACTCTCAAACCTAAACATAACAAGTCCTCTGGCCGAACTCTATTAGTCATAACTTCCCAATCAAGCCACCGACCTAGGCCTGATGTTTCTTTTATTCTCCGCAAAAATCTTAACGTCCTCAAGACCTCATCCCGCTGTAAAGGCTTTTTTTCATTTCGGCCAGTCATCGCCAACCGTCGAAACGCTAGCCTTCGTGACCTCTTGGTCCATACCAAATTACGCGATCCTTCCGAAATTAACGCAACCAAACCTCCCCCGGGGGCATTTCAATGTAAACAACCCAAACGCTTGACGTGCAAATTCATTCTTTTTAAATAAGGAGATTTTATTTTTTATGTACTTTTAAAAGGAGGGCGACACAAGAAATGACGAGGTAAAGTTTTGGGGAATATAATATTTTTTAAAGTCTCGAAAAAGCTTTAAAATTATTTGCGCTGTCAAGTCAAGATATTCGTATATGGATGAAATCAGCCAACGAAAAGCGTATTTCGAAAGTTTCCAAGCAGAAAAAAACCGGTGCGTGGACCAAGAACATAGTGGACCGAATTGGGAATCATCCATCATTAGTTATCGTTTGATATCAAATCACTCAAAACCGATTGCAGGCGAATTTGGAAGTTCTTGCAGGTTCTTACACGTGGATTTTTATTGCATTCAACATTATTCGACCATCTGCCGTAGATCATGGCCTTTTAACATTAAATTGTGAAAACAACAGCAGAATCATCACTATCTTGCGGTCTGATCTCACGTGCGTCTGCAGATTCAGAGTTCAGACACAATGTCTCACTTAAAGAGCTGCCAAGTAATCTGTTTATCATTAGGTCGTGACAAAAGTTACACATGAGTGAAAAAGTATGAGCAAACATAATTAAAAAACAAAAATATGAAAAACCAATGATAGTAAAATAATCAAATAAATCATGATAAAGTTATTTCAACAAATAATGCAAACATTACTAAATATAGATATTGCCACTCTGGTTGAAAATATCATATTAATTTGATCACCGCATTTACTTGACTAAACACCCTCTCAAATACTCGCCTTTTCATATATATAATAAACAACGAGTCTCAAATCACCCAAAATTTAAGCTGGGAAGACTCGGAGCCACTAACAATGTTTCAAGACGACATATTAAAATTCGTTACTTAACCCGAATCAGTAATAAAACGCCAAAGTTTTAATGTTTTAATTCGCAACATTTGTTTTCATACATAAATGTTAAACTATGTAAAACTATAAAAATTTTTAGCAACTCCACACATCTTGCGTTTTGTTCAAATTAAATGCGCTACAATATATAATCTGTCCGCCGATAAATGAACGCGTATTTCCAACGTCCAAACAGATTGAAATTCCAGTTGAAGAGGCATCTTAGGTACAACATTGTAAATTTTGGAAACAAGAACAGCCAAAAAATTATTGAGAACAACGAACCTCGGCCAAAATATCTGGTTCTTATGAAAAAAGCCTGTACAAGGCCACTATAAGTCTGAATTTCTTCAGGAAAAGTGATTTTGCTCATCTTATCTTTGCGGTAGCCTTAGAGAGCATCACATATCGATTTTTCCACAAGAACTGCCAGGGCGTCGTTTCTCTGGGATTCCCCCCCCCCCTCTCCTGAGAAAAGTCACACTCAATTATCGATATTTTCGTTTTCTCGAAAAGACGACCCTGTCAAATAAACCTACCTCGAATTACGTTCTAAAAGAGTAAGTAGCAGTAAGTAGTTATACACCACGCAGCTGACTAATTCACGTTTACTTGACGTATTTTTAAATGGTTTCATCTACACTAACATGTAGTATGTTTACGATTGTAAACATTTAGATTTCAAATAAACGCCCCGCTGAGAATGCCAAGTTCGAAGAAAACAAGAAATACAGAACTTCAAAATACAAAATTTAATGAAACAATTTTTGTATTTATGCAGTAAATTAATTTACAAAAATTCGAAATCGAGAAAAACAATATTCGAAATCGAAACAAAACGATATTCGAAGTCCAGAAATACAAAATTCGAAATTGACAAAGTCGAGATTAACGCTGACCAGTGATACCAGGGATTCAGTTTACCCTCGTGACTTGACAAGTCTTTACGCGCGGGA
>JANRMR010061100.1:0-14195 GCA_025434825.1 Bergia sp. 'catenularis' | reverse complement strand
TATAAACATGTATTAATTCATACTTTATAAACATGTATTAATTCATACTTTATAAACAAAGATAAAACAAAGACCGAACGGTATTCAGTGAATATTATCTAGGGTGCGACCGGCTAGTTTGTTCACACTTCTCGAAGAAAACGTACGTGGCATGGCTCAATACTGTGCTCCATTTGCACAGATTTATCGAGTTTTTACAAGTCCAAAAATTCGTAAATAATATGGTGAAACAACCTTTCTACTTCCTCATCTTCTATTATTTAATAAATAGTTTGTTCATACAAGAACATCCAAAGAATAGTGGGTTTGATACAACGCCACAAAATTACACGATCGCAACTGACGAGTCGAAAACGCTCCCCAAAAAAATTTGGTTTAAATAATAGAAATACACGGCAAATCTTATCATCCTTGGTTGTGAGAATATTCTCTGCTGTTTAACTCGCTTTTCACAGTTGGATGGTTTATTATACTTGCAGATTTAAACAATATAAATATTAGAAAATTATCATACTCGCCCGAGCACAAAACAGATTCACAGCGATCCAGCTACGATCCAGCACATGGGTATAGGACTTGTTACCAGTTCTCTGTAAAAAGGGTTCCACTCGGTCAGAAGCAAATGCCCCGGTCGATGCCCGGGTGTGTTTTTTTACCGCTAGAACAAAAGCTGTCAAAAGCCCCACCCTCGTGGTCCGTTTTTCTGTCGAATCGCGAGCAAATTAAATTCCCCTCTGATGCCCCGGGAGGGGGGGGGGTGGTGGGATTTATATTGGCTGGTACATAAGCGTTCTAGAAAGAAAAAGAGATTTGTATGCTGTATTGGGATCTCATTGTCGTGCACAAGTGAGTGATCGGAGTTCGAAAGTGGTATATTTCAGACTTCTCTCTACGGAACTGAACCTTTGAATGATACTTTTAAAAACAACTTGCCATAAAAGGTTTAGTGGACAAAAATCAGAAATTTCAAATTATCGTGTTCGTGTCGTACTATTTTGGATATCTACAGAAAACGGCTCTAAGCAGAATAGATGAAGTTAGATATTTGGACACAGACGGTTTGACCAGACTGTAACACACTTTTCATATATTTGTTCAGGTTTGCCGTTTATTTTGGGGAAGGCACTAAAACAAAGCAAACGAAAGCTCAGACTAGCTGCTAAATTGTAACAGTTAAGCAAGCTTTTAACTCAAACATCAGCTACGAAAGACTTTCGGTAATTCGGACAAATAGATTTCGTCAAAATGGATAAAGGCAGCGGAAAAGTCTCGGAAGTCGTTTACCTTATGGCCATGAATTGTTTACGCGTTTTAGAAAGAGAAAGATGTTTTGTATGTTGCATTGAAAGCACATTGTCAGAATGTATCACGGTTTTGCCCCTCAAGCGAATACAAAACCCATCACCATTTTACTACTTTAACGAGTGATCGCAGTTGCAAAGCGGTATATTTCATACTTTTGTCGACGCCACTGAACCATTGAATGATACTTTTAAAAACAATTTGCCATAAAAGGCTAATTATCAAAAATCATCTCAAATTTTCGTGTCGCACTGTTTTTTGAGATCTTCAGAAATCGGTTCTACACAGAAAAAACTGGAATTAGATAACTAAACTCAAACGGTTTGACCAGACTTCGACACATGTGTTATATACTTGCGCCTGCTTGATTTGCGTTTGTGTTTGGGAGGGCACTTTGAGAAATCAAATAAAAGCTCAGACTATCTGCTAAAATATACTTTTAATTTCTAAGATCTGCTAAAAAAAGAAAGGCTTCCGGTGTTTCCCACAAATTAATCATAACAAAATGTTTTGAAGCGGAATAGTATATGAAGTTGTTTACCTAACAGCTGGAAACTGTTTACGTAGATTCAAAGATAAAAAAATTATTAACGATGTTCAATTTCATTGTCAAGTATTCAATTTCACTGTCAAGTGTTCAATTTCATTGCCAAGGGTTCAATTTCATTGTCAAGTGTTCAATTTCATTGTCAAGTGAAATATAATTTGTACTACTGAAAATGCATACAGTTTCAGTTTCACTAATACGATTTCCAGAGATTTTAGAGGACTGAAACTCAACATGAGCAAGTTCGATTAATATGAAATAAACAGTAGTACAACGGATCAATTTAATTCTTAGCGGTGACAGACAACTTTCACTGTCAAAGTAGCAAAATTTATGCATCAAAACATTAGTTTTATTGTTTTTAAAAAAGAGCAGAGGAGGGAATGTTTAACATATAGAGTAATTCTTTCAGTTCTTTTAAATAAAAACTGGTATCAACAGACGCCCTGAACTAACTCTAATTATATTAAAGCTATTTTCAATAAGTTATTAAGTAATATATTTAAAATTGACAAGAATGGCTATCGAAATATTCAAAAACAACTGTGAATAAAAGTAAATGATTAAAACTTCTTGAAAATATATAAAAATTTCAGCAGTAATTATCTCATGTTACTATCATCTGTTCACTTAAAAGTCAAACCATTAAATATCTGAAAGCTAGATCTAATAGAAATCTAGCAGATTAAATTGTCTTGTTTCTCTTTGTGTCACATCCTCATTAAAGACCACGTAGTCATGAATAAAGAAGTTGCATCTTTTCACCAGGTATGTTCAACGAGGACGACTAATGTGATAACTTCACATGGCATCAGACTTCTTACGCAAACAATTAACGGAGTGGTCAAGTAATGAAATATGTATGACTGGTTGCTTACACACCAGTGTTCGGGTCAAAATTTGGACTTACGAATCAGACACGCTAACCACCGGTAAACTGCGTTCAGTTATTGGGTACAAAATTATGCATTTGTGTAGCAAACTTAGGATAAATGGGATTTTACTGAGTGGTTTCAGGTTATAGCAACAGGAGTCTTGAAACTCTCATCAACGAAAACTGAAACTAATATTAGTTAAAACCTTTTGTCGATCGTTATTTCTTCACTTTGTTTTGCTTAATACATATAAACAGAAAAACCAAATTTAAAATTATAGGATAAAAGAGTGATATGGGGCCTTGAGGAAAACAGAGTTGCTTGAAATATAGACCCCTATAAACGGTCAAAATCCGTCAAAATGTAATATTACAAGAATTATGTGGTATGAATGAAGATAATTCAAGTTTATCTAAACACACATGCAAGAAGCGAAGATGCATTCGCCTGAAAAACACAACTTTATTACAAAACATTGCACAATGCTTTATTAAGGAAGACTGAATTAGAGTGTTTCAGTATACAGGGACGATGGGACAATATATTCAAATTTGTTCGAGACATACAACAAAATTGTTTAATATTTGATGCAGGAGGTTCAGTCATCATAAATTCAAGGCATCTTAACCTTAAGATATCTTGTCTCGGTTCTTGTAACACAGTGATAAGATAGGTGAATAGTAAGCCATTTTGTACAATTTTTTTTTAACAGGAACGGCGTTTTCATCAGCAACTCAAACCTTCGAGTAAGTTTGGAAAGGCAAAATTCGCGTTATCTAGCATGAAATGAAATAAAAACCAGCTAATGACCAAATTGAACTAGGATAAGGACTCGCAGCAGTGTCGCAGCGCTGTAAACCTGCCGACACGCAAAGTTAGTCTACGTGAGGCCAGAAACACAATCGAATGAAGCGAAAAATTGGGGCAAAGGGATATCCACGGCTATCCAATTCACCTTGTCAACTTGCTGTGTTGCAGTCATGGTGAGTCCCGATGGTGCAGTGGATAGCACCCCTATCTAGCAATCAAGGAGAATCAGGCTAAACTCCCCCTCAGGGCATAAAAACCAATTTGTTTTTCTGACGAGTGCGTCTGAAGGTTAATAACACTGCGTGTCCTTATTTTAGTTGTATGCTAAACCTTTCAAGCCCTCGAAAACTTCAATTTGTTGCTAGTAAAACTTGTATGGATTGATTGAGGCCAGAAACACAATCGAGTGAAGGGAAAAATTTGGGTCAAACGTTATCCACGGTTATTCAATTCACCTCGTCAACTTGCTGTGTTGCAACCACGGTCAGTCCTAACGGTGCAGTGGATAGCACACCTAACCCTCTTCTAGTTGTATACGATACCTTTCAAGGACTCGAAAACTTCAATTTGTTAATAACAGTTTTATTACAGTCCTTTGAGAATCATCCAAAAAAAACCCGCGCGTTTTCAAATAGTTCATTTGAACATAAATAACAGTTGTGTCTGTCGCACAATGATTCTGAAACTCCCAAACTGACTGTCTTTATTATTTCTTTTATCATTTGAATCTTAGCAGATGAAAGCAGAACTTGTGCTTTTCATGGTAGATGGCGGCGCAGTAGAGGGTGATTTGTTGTTGATCGATTGCAGTGTGTCGACTGTTTTATTATGAAAGTAATGAGACTACGAGAAGGATTAATTTTTCTAATTAACAAAATTGACAAATGATGATAGTTTTAAAACGTCCTTGCAACAGAGATAATTTAAATTCACAAGTTACTTATTTATTTACAGGATTCCCACGGTCCTTGAAAATTCTGGAAAGTCCTTGAATTTGGAAAAAAAAAACTCCAGGCCTGGAAAGGCCTTGAAAATTGGTCGTGGTCCTTGAAAATCCTTGAATTGCCCAATAAAGCATCAGCAAATCATTAAGATTTGTTTAAACCTTTGATTTAAAATCGACAAATACGAAAGCCAGCAAGTTCAGACTGAAAACACAACAAAGCAATTTTGTGTCTTAGAGGATTTGTGATTGGCTGTAAGTTTTGATCAATTTGCAGTCAGGTTAAGTCTCAAGTTTTTGCCACGTGTTTGATGTTTACAGAAAATATGGAAAACCTTCAAGTTTAAATTGCCGCACAAGGTCCTGGAATTTGTTGAAAAAGGTCCTTGAAAGTCCTTGAATTTCATGTTCGGTTAGGAGTGCGAACCCTGTATTTAGTGGTCTGGAAATTATCCTACCTCACGATTAAGGTAAAATTTGTCATTTTACAGCAATTAATAAAACACACTAAGATAATTTTTAGAGTAATTGGTGCTGTATTTCATATTTTGCAAATTTATTTGAGAACTTCCAGATATATATACTTTGTAACTTAATAAATTCACATGGAAACCGATAGTTTAATGACAAATGAGTTTAGAGGTATTTTTAGCCGTAGATAGAAGATATTGGAAATTTTAATTAAAAGTGTGTTTGGACAAAGTTGAATTCATGGGGAGATTATTTGATCCCCCCAAATGCGAAATATTTCTGCTTTCAACTGGTTTCTTAGCTTAAGTTGTTCAATATTCACTGGCTAGACTTATTGTCAAAGGCTTTTTGTGGCTGAATACGAAATTTATACTCGTGAATTGATAATATGATTCTTGGCACGCAAAGAGCAGTGGTTTTGAAACAAACAGTCCTTAGATCACCAAGATCGTTCTTCAGATTTTGCCAAAATATATTATACTGTGAAAGCGAATGATCATCTGGCGTTTGAAGAATTAATTTCAATCATGTACCTCAAAACAATTTGCAACTGAACTATTTAAAACATGTGAAAATATATTTTTTTAATTACGACACTTTATTGACAAAACATTGATCATGCGCATTAACCATAGAAAAATACAAGTTTAGCCGGATCTTAACCAAGTTTTAATTCGTTCTTGTAAATAGTTACTAATTATTGGTATAGAAATATATACTGTACCTAAAACGGAGAGAACCATTCCACGTTTGGGATACACCGACTCAAGTACAATCGCAGAGCTCCTGAACAACTCTAGCACCCGACGTCTTCACTCCATAGGCTGGAATATCAACTGACATTCCATTTCGGTGAGTAGCATTTATTCTACTGTTAACACTGAATTTGCGGAAAATGAAAGTACAGGAACTATAACAGGTATCCAAAAGCAGTTGTCGCAGAACTGGTGTTAGTTCCCTTGCAGTGATTGACAAAATGAATTGGACAACAAGTAGTAATATCAAGTGGTACTGCCTTTTTTTTGGAACCAGGTAATTGAGGTTGGCCTATAGGCTTGAAGCTCTTTTATTTTTATTTTTTTTTGAGGGGGAATTTAGATTCAAATGGTTCTTAAATTGTCCGTGTGTTTATTCGTAAAATTAACTGTTCTAGTTGAAAATTCCGGGTTTGTTGGATCTGAGCCAGAGCTTACTCCTGAGATTGTTCTTAACTTGTCTCAAAATGTGGTCAAATCCAAGCCTCGGCGTTTTTATGTTTTTTTTTCTTATTTCAAAAGAAGCGTGTAGACTCCAAGTGTGTGGGTGAGTCAGCGAGTGTCAAGTTTTGTCTGTGTTATTTCTTCATAATATCATCTTAACCAAGAAGCTTACCAAGCTAGGACGCCACAGGTAATTAACACAGCATCTGCTCGTTTTACGGTTTTTTGTTTCATCATCCAATGAAGTATGCTGTCCACAATTTAGCCTGGCTCAATTAAAATGTATTAGATTTCGAGCTGTTTCCATTTTTTTCTAAAAACAAGAAATCAGTTACTGTGTTCAGAGAAACTCAACTCAACAAAGAATAGGCCGAAAATTTGGCCACAAATGAATGAATGACTAAATAGAAAAACACAAACGGATAAAACGAAAGAATGGATAACATGCAGTAAACAAATACCAATATTCTCCTAATTTTAACTGATTTAATAACAAATAGTTTTTTAATAGCAGTATTAAGAGAAATATAAGGGAAGCCCAACCTAGAGATGTTCTTGTCTTGGTTTATTTTTTTGTCAGAAGCACCATGAAAACCATGAAATTGTTGTACATTGCCAATGTTCTTTTCGTGATGGTTCAACAACTACAGACTGCCAGCCTCAATGCTCCAGGTATTGTAAAATATACTCGAGGTATGTTCCATTACGAACGTAAGAAACCACTGTGTATATGTCGAGTAAAGAACTTCCAAGTTCACAACCATACCCAGAGTGACCTCAAAGTGCCTCGAAATATTTTTCAGAAAAGGGTATAAACAGCATTTTGAGGTTTTCATTCTCAATTCTTTTCAAGACAGACATATTTGAATTTTAATTCCTGTGTTTTTCTGAGTGGGTCTAGTTGAGTCGATTAGTTCATTGAATAATTCAGACAGGGTAATTCCAGTTGCTTAGATTGCCTCTAAGTTACGCGGAAAACAAATTGTAGAATCTAAACAGTTTAGCTCGTGAAAACGGCCATTCAGTTAATTTAAATCCTACTTAAACTGGATTCATATTACCCAGGAGTAGAACGAGCAGCGTATTTAACTCGAATTAAAATGTAGAGCGACATGTAAATTCCAACCTTTTTCTTATAAAAATATTATTTGAGTTGCAAGTCAAACCAAGTTTGGCCTAAATATTTGTCTTTGATATCATATTTAAACCGTTTGTTCAAAAGTTATGTCTTTGTTTTATAACAGTGTTAATTCAACACAAGATTGTCAAACATTGATGATAAGTACTTTTTGGTCATAAATGTACTTAGGAAAAGACAAAAAATAAATTAAAACGGCAAGTGAAAATTACATGTACCTTCCAACCCAATTTTAAGAACAAACATCGACAAACACTGCATAATGAACCAAGTTACTGTGCAGTTGTTTTTTTTTTTTTTACCTAACTTTTACAGTTGCGCAATTCGTTAGTTTAAGATAAATATAACTAAAAGGTCATTAATGAATGGTTTTTCTGTTTGTTATTTTGCAGAGAAACGCGAAGAATTGGCTTCCGACGAAAATAACATTAATGTAAGGATGATCCACTTTTTTAAGACATGCTTTCTGCCCGGAAGTGTTGGTCATCAAGATGCTTGACTTCTTTCTTTGTTAGATTTCAAAGTCTTTGCTCGAAGTGTTTGTCATTAAAATATCTTATTTGTTTATTTGAAGGCCGACCTTCTAGTTTACAAGTTCATGACTCCCGAAAAGTTAGTAAACGAGGCGGTATTTATCGCACCAGGCCACCAAGTGACCAAGGAACTGCTGTCCATTCCCAGTGGCAACGTCCGGTATGCGCTGCTGTTGAGGATCCCCCTTATACCAGCAGGTAAGTTGTTGACATTGGAAACACAGAAAATGTCAGACTAAACGTAAACAAACCGTTTTTAAAATCGAGTTTCCTTAATTCTATCTGTACGAAAAAATTTTGACTTCACACAAATGGTAGTAGAGAGGGAAGGAATTAGAGTGTGGTAGGGGATTTCCATTTTTCAGAAAAACGGTCTCACCTAAAAGCATGCGCATACATGACTAATTCTGTTTAACTCAACCAGTTGTCGGAAACCAACCAGAAGAGGAATGGCGAGAAATTGTTGGGTTTGTGAGCCCCTAATAATTGGGGTAGGAGAAGGAAGTGCGACAGTTGAGAAAAGGGTCGCTCTTTCCCTTTTTCGACTTGCCACTGGCTCGGTTTTAGGCAGCCATCTTGCCCAAATTTATGCTCTCTCGGGTTCTGAACTAGTTTACGACCACCAATACGCTGACACTCACGCTCAGAAACTACCGACAACAAAAGTGCGTGAGCTCTATGTCTCCTCAGTAGCAGACACCATGAAGAGCTCAAAGAGCGATGGCTGGCTTGAAGAGCGAGTGAAAGTGAAAGACCAAACAAAACGAGTAAAACTGACTGTTTGGTAAAAGCAACTTCAATTGTTTATAACCTTGTCAAAAAGAAACACAGCATAGGTGAAACAGTAACAATTTGGCTCCAAAAACAATTTATTCATAAAAACGAATTTGCAACCTTTTCAAAATGTTCATCATTTTTGTAAGTCTCAACTCATCTACTCCGACATATCTCGATGCAAATACAACAGAACTCTTTTTCTCCCATAGGTTTGCTGTCTCGCACTTCTCCGCTTACGGTCACAATCGTTTTTGCCAATGATCCCAACATCGGAAGTTCCAGCGAATCAGACATCAGGTAACGATAGTTTGTATGATAAAGTGACACTTAACAATTAAGGCAGTGAATAACTGGTATGTATCTTTGTGCTGAAAAGTTTAATTGCCTTACATGCGAACTCTAATTCTGTCTTTAACTCACAGTTCAGGAAAATTTACTTTGTCCGGTTGCAAGCAATTTCGTCCCTTTTACTGATCAATTAGATTGGCAACTTTGATAAAACATGTAACTACTGATCAAGAATCGTCACAACAAAATATTAACATAAAACAAGTAATATTCTCAAATTTTAATTTGTACCGGGATAAATAGAAATGGAGTTATCTGTGCAAGTGCTTGCTTCTAGAGACTTTGGAAGTATTCGGAAAATTATCGGAGGTGTTTTGAAACCTTTACAAATTTTAGAAAAATCTTTGGAAATCTTTGTAAAACCTTGGGAAGCCTTTAAAAATTGTCGAAAAAGTTTCAGAGACCTTTAAGAATTTTGAAAATTAACAGAAAATCTTTGGAAGTGTTAGAGATTTCTTAGAATATCTCCAGAGGTGTTGTGAAAGCAAGGGTCGAGAATCAGGGGTTGTTTGCAGTTCGCATTCGTTTTGAAGTCAGTCAAATTGGCTTCTGAACAGTGTAATACGGCACTCCATTTGGCGCAAATTTGCACTTTAAAATATTATGTCATGTCTTAAAAGCTTATTTCAATTCGGTATTGCTGATTCTACCGTATAGTCTCGACAGCATTTTCAGAAGTCAGAAGCAGGGCTTAATATAGATGAGGAAGCTTCATACGGACGAAAAGATTAATAAAACTTTTAATATAGCAAATGCGATACTTGGAAAGTCACATATTTTTTGTACCAGCTTTGCATTTTGCTTTACAGAAGTTGAATAGTGCAGTATATTGATGTTATGTAATAATTCTATCAAACAGTTTTGGAGTATCCGACGGTGACAACTTCATTGGATTTGAAGCAGGGGATAAAAATGGGTATCATCGTGACCCCCCATGCTACAAACTAGAAGGAAAAAGCGGAAATCACCTGACCAATATTGGAACGGGAAAACAAGACAGCGTCGGCAGCCCAGAACCCAGATACCCAGGACAGTTTGTGGTCACTCTGAAGCCGAACCGACAATGGGGCAGTTGTTATATTGCATACCAGTCGGGACTCGCCCACCAGGATGTGTACAGCGCCAGACTCTCCCTGGACAAAGGGTTGAGCTTGGAGGTGTACAGAGACGAAGCCCAAGAGCATTATGGCATCAAATACGTTTCTGTGACAGTTCTTAGTGACAATTAGGACTGTTCTGAGCGAAATACCGTCGCTAGAAAATCATGTTACTCTGAAATGCTGTAACAGAACGGATCAGTTTGTCTTTATCTACAAACATGTAGTAAAATAAGGGAGAATAAAATAGGTGTAAAACTTGTTCGTTTTAATTTTGTGAAAATGTTTTATTATATATATTATATATGGAAATACCCTCAAGAAACGGTTAACAGAATACTCGGAATCAATATTTTGTGGCCTGCAGATCTAATCCACAAAAGTGCTTAATGAAATGCACAGGGTCCTAGCACTAACACAGGAACAATGTTTAAACTCTGATCGAAAAGAATCTTGGGACCGAATACCACAAGTCATAACTTTTAACCCACATACCACTTGCATAGCAGAAATTGTTAATAGACACTGGGGTTTCTAAAATCCAAAGAAAGACTTGCAAGGATTTTTGACAGAAGCCTCTCGTAGCATACAGAAGGCCAAAGAGCCTACGGTATGTATTAGTTAGCACAGGATTCAGGGGAAAGAAAAACGAGACTACGCCTGATGACGGCTGCAGACCAAGCAATAAGCCGAGATGCTGCTGGTGCAACTATATTCAAACGACCAGTACCTTTAAGGGCATACACATCCAGTGAAAATTAAAATTATTACATCCCTTATACTGTCAGTCTTCATAGGTCGTGTATATAACAGAATAGATCTTTGTCACGCTTCCGTTAAATTGGGTTGAAAGCGAGGCTGGGCAGGCATAACAAAGAGTTTTTAATGCACAATAGTGAGAAATATGGCCTATGTAGAAGACGCGAAGTTGTCATGGTCAAAATCTTTGAAATATCAGTAGCAAATTTGCTTGGATTTGTCAAGATAAGCACAAGATCATTGTTATGCCCGTCGAGTCTCGTTTTCAATTAAAAAGGGATTGCGTTCTCATTTCGCCAAAATCTAAGTTAATTTGCGCTATATATTTCAAAGATTTTGACCAAGGCAGCTTTATGCTACCAACATATTTCTCATTTCTGTGCATAAGGGTTGCTTTGTTATGCCCGCCCAGCTTCGTTTTCCTTAACTCGATCGTCACGTCCGACAGTCTCTTGTGGATGTCTATATTTGGTGTCAACGCAACATTGATCCTATTCTATCTTTGGTCACTGACATATTTTCCACTGTCATGATTGGCAAGTTGCTTTCTTACCTGCTTTTCGCAGTCGACGTTTTTGTATTATCCGTGCATGTGAAGCCATTCCTAAGGCGAGTAGGGGAATTCAAGATAGTCGTGGGTGGAATTAATTCACTTTTAGATGTCTTTTGGCTGTCTAGCACTTTGTGATCACCGTTGGATAGTATATGTAGGCGATAGTAATATGTTGTTATAGTAATAGTTTGTCTTAATACATATCTTATAACTAAACATTTTCAACAACTTTTCCAACAATTATATCAGTATATAGCTATGGTCGGCAGCTCCGTGGTCAAGTGGTTAGCATGTATGACTTGTAGCCTCAAGGTCGTGATTTCGAATCCGGCCTGATCGCTGGCCGGACTAGGGCACAGTTCAAGAGTTTCCTAATACTGGAGTCACGCATTTCTCTGCAAACTCTTTTAAGGAAATCCGGAGTCTTGTTGGCTTTCGGTACGGTGGCTTCTTCTTTGTCGGGCCGCGTTAGAATTTTTCACACAATGAAGCAAAAAGGATGTAATAAACTATTATTTTGCTTTTGTTTTCTAAATTATCTGTCAATGGAGTTTTGTGGTGTGGAAGTTGGCTTAATTTCGCCCTTTCGTTCAATGGCTACAGCTGGGTAACCTAAAGCAGCTAATGATAAACTTTTGTTTATAGTTATTCACAATTAATATGGTGTTTTAGAAAGTGAAAGAGATGATATTATGTTGTGTTCAAAGCACATTGTCAGATTGTATCGCATTTTGCCATACGAGCGAGTAGAATACGTATCATTTTTGACTGGTTTCACGAGTGATCGGGGGCCAAAATGGCGTAATTCAATCTTTTCTCGATTTTGAAAAAATAAGACGTAACTGAAACTTTGAATGATATTTTTAAAAACAACTCACCATAGGGGTTATTTGGGCAAAATATCAAGAAATCGAAATTTTGGCGAGTGTCGCACGATTTTCGATATTTACAGAAACCGTCTCTTAAAACACTTTTCGAAGGCCCCTTCGTGTGGCCACATTAAACAGTGACGCCCAAACAGTGTCACTACTTATCACATAAATATAGATAAAATACCAGGGTTTCTCTATTTCTAAAATATCATACGCGCACAGTGAAGATATCATTATTCTCTTCAATTATCATGGTTACGTTCTGCGCTCGTAGATTTTGCACCCTTTTCAATCTCCCTGCGGCCGCTCGTTTCTTTCTGTCCTCGATTGTCATGGTGGAGCTGGACGAAAATATTAAGACTAGTCGTGTGACTACGATTTTTCTGTTGTTTTTCCTCATTTAGATTCTGAAAAATTTCAAGTGTCTTAAGAAACTGAAAATTTAAGATTCCTTGCTGTCACTCAAAGCAAGAACTCGGACAAATCATTTCAGTTCAACTTTCTGATCGATAGATTGTATTTGGAACATTTAAAAGGATTTCAACATAACTTTTGTCAATAATTAACTGCTTCGTACCTGGTATTTTATCTATATTAATGTTGAACATTACATGGCCATTTGGAGATACGAATTTTATCTTCTCGTGTTGAAAACATCCGCATGCCCATGTAATATCCTCTATTTATCCACGCCTGAAATTATTAATACCTCTTGCACCTTCTTTCTACATATTACAAGTCACGTGTATTGTCATCGGTACCATGTTGTGATTTAAAGCGGTATTCCATGTTTTGAGTACGTATAAATTGGGTTAAAAAAGGTCTCCGGAACGGGTCGTCGTTTTTTTTTAATGAAGCTTCGTATTTTGATCGTACTTATTTTTGGCTAATTTTCTTATCTGAGAGATAATATCATTGAAATAACATATAAATAAAGTTTTGTCTTATATCTTAATATTGATTTCTTCTTGTGAACCGAACTTCTTGTTAAACTTGTAATCTGACAGAATACAATGAGAACATAAATCACATCCCTTATTCGAGTCGAACTGTAACAGTACAAGAATGGATTTCCAGTAACGTTCATTATCTTTGCGAAGTGGCATTACTGTAATCAATGTGGTTTATCCGAGAAGCGGTTATTGCTATTTGTAAACTTTTCCCAATACCAGACGTCTTGAAATACATTTTTGAAGGTCCAATCGTAGAAAGGAAGTTAAATTCAAGCAACTTGCATTTGAATTGAATACTTTTGCTAAACTTGTTGTAGACTATACGTATTTTACTAAACATTATTCTGTCGATATCTTGCGCGATTTCGTTGCCGCTCGATTGATTCAAGCCTTCTCGTCCCCCCCCCCCCTCACCCGCTGTTCTGTGAATGTGTGAGTCGCGGGCGCATGATAACTCGGGGACCGACCAAGTTCAAAATTAACATTTTTGCTTCTAGTTGAAACCTATCAGACATTTTGGGACATGTGTTATATTCAAGATATTCACAAACTCAGCGGTTAACTTTGTGAAACAGGTCACAGGAATTCAAAATGATTAGACACCAAAGTTCCGTCCTCGACATTACCTCGTGTGCTGACGCAATAAATATCGTCGAGATTTGAGCGCTGTTGATTTCTGCAAGACCGTTGGGCTTGGAGTTGGCCTTGGACTAAAACGTTGAAAATGAATTGGCAAACCACAGAGGGAGGATAGAGGATGATTTGGAGAATAAACAATGCTGCACTTCAAGGTTTTGGGGGAGAAGAAAAATCAGAGAGATCGTCAAAGAAGGCAAGTGTGAAATGACTTTAATAGTCGTTTGGATTTAAAAGTTTGAGGGAACTGCTCTCGATTCATAAGAAATTCGTTGAAAGATTTTGTTCAGGTAACAAAATGTATTTGAACAGCACTTTTTAAAAAAGGAAATAGCACTATTGTATTTGTTTTATGTATATTCGGTTCGTTTTCAGTTGTTTA